>CAUYRT010078548.1:0-34394 GCA_963574885.1 Lepilemur ruficaudatus
AAAAAAAGGAACCTAATAGAAATTCTCGAGTTGAAAAGTGCAATAACTGAAAAGAAAAATTCATTAGTGGAGCTCAATCATAGATTTGAACTGGCAGAAGAATTAGCAAATTTGAAGATAGGGATTATTTGATTTCAAGAACAGAGAGAAGAATGAAGAAATATGAAGAGTCTCAGAGAAATGTTGGCTACCAATAAACACACCAACATTTACATAATGGGATTACCAGAATGAGAGGAGATAGTGGAGAGAGGAGAGCAGAAAAAATATTTGAAGAAATAATGGCTGAAAACTTCTAAATTTGATGAAATACACTGATGTTCACATCCAAGAAGTTCAACTAACTCCAAGTACAATAAACACACAGAGAGCCACACTCAAACACATTGGAGTAAAAATATTGAAAGAGAAAAATAATGAGAAAATCTTGAAAGCAGTAAGAAAAAACAAAACTCGTAATGTACAAAGAACCCAAATAAGATCAACATCTGATGTCTCAGAAACAATGGATGCCAGAAGGCATTGGGATGGCATATTTGAAATGCTAAAAGGAAAATAAAGACCTGTCAACTAAGCATCTTATATCCAGTAAAACTATCTTTCAAAACCAAAGATGAAATAAAGGCATTTCAAGCTAAAGAAAATCTTAGAGGATTCATTGCTAGATTACTGATCTGAAAAGAAACAAGTTCTTCAGGTGGAACACAAGTGACCCCAGCTAGTAATTCAAACCTGTGCAAAAGAACAAAGAGTGCTATTAAATGTAATTACATCATTGTAAAAGACAGTATAAATTCATATTTCTTCTTCTTCTCTTAAATTATTTAAAAAGCAATTATATAAAATAATATATTTGACAATGACAGCATAAAGGAGGTGGCTGGGAGCAAAGCTGTATTAGAGTAAGAAGTGACATGAGATGGTAACTTGAATCCACAGGAACAAATGAAAAGAACCAGAAATGTTAAGTAAGAAAGTTGGTATAACAAACTCTATGAATATATACTTGCTTTCTTTTCTCACCTTCATTAAAAGACATGAAATCATATTGAGTAATAATTATAACAGTGTACTATTGGGTTTGTAACAACATTATAAACCCACTAGACCTAATAGATACCTATAAAATCCTGCAACCAACAATAGCAGAAAATACATTCTTCTCAAGTGAGTATGGACTGTTCTCCAGGATAGACTATATTCTAGGTTATAGAACATAACTCAATAAATTCAAAATATTTGAACTTATACAAAGCATGACTTTTGATGGCAGTGGCATAAAACCACACTCAATAAGACAAGGAAATTTGAAAAATACACAAATACTTAGAACTTAAACAATATACACTTCTAAATGACCAATAGGTCAAAGAAGAAATTACAAGGGAAATTTTTTTAAAGTACTAGAATATACTTTAAGATGAATGAAATTGCAGGCTGGGTGTGGTGGCTCATGTCTGTAATCCTAGCACTTTGGGAAGCTGAGGCAGGACGATTGCTTGAGATCAGGAGTTTGAAACTAGCTTGAGCAAGAGCGAAGAGACCCCGTCTCTACTAAAAATAGAAAAATTAGCTGGGCATGGTGGCATGCGCCAGTAGTCCCAGCCACTCAGGAGGCTGAGACAAGAGAATCACTTGAGCCCAAGAGTTTGAGTTTGCAGTGAGCTGTGATGATGCCACTGTACTCTAGCCAGAGTGACAGAGCAAGACCATGTCTCAAAAAAAAAAAAAAAGAAAGAAAGAAACAAACAAACAAACAAAAAAGAAAAAAAAATGAATGAAAATGAAAGCAAAACATACCAAAACTTATAGGATGCCTAAATTTAGATTGTGCCTAAAATGTAAATACAGAGCTCTCTGATAAGCTGGCCTAGATCTCATAGCCAAGACTGAAGATTTATGTGGCATTTTTCCTTGCCCTAAGCCCAAACCTGAATCACAATTTCACCAAACTCTTATGTAAACATAAGAGAACAAGCAAGAGTATTTGGAAGAATAGATGAGAACCAAATGGCTCAACTTTATCTCATGTCAGAGGAATGCCCTCTTAACATGGAGACCACCTAAAAGGAGGAGGGAGAGGAGAGGGGAGCAGAAGGGAGAGAAGAGTAGGGAAGGGATAAGGAGGGGAGAAGAAGAGATCTCCTTTTCATACATGGGGAAAATTCCTAGGTGCTTAGTTTACCATTTCAGCATCAAGAAAGTAGAAAGGATGGTACCAGACAGAAAGTTACACTCACATGTGTGATCTTTTAACACCCAGTGGCCCTACTCACTGTAAATGTGGCCCTATGCCTACAATCAGGTGGTATTGTCTTCTCCTACAGAGTAGGAAGGAGGGGTAAAGAGAAGAGTAGATGTTCCTCTCCTGAGATGCTCTTTTTGTTGGGAGGAATATTCCTGGCAGAGAAATAAAGATGCAGGTAGTGGAGAAGATAGAGTGAAACCAAACCCAAGCAGAGTGCCCCAGTGAATAAGAATGCTTTGCAGTTCCTTTGCAAATCAAAGATCCATTAGAGGAAGCTGCACGTGTCAAGATTTCCAAGTAAGATTTTAATCTGGAAGGAAATTGCAGAATTATTAAAGCAACTTGTGTTGCATAGCAAGGTTACAATTGTTGGTATAAACGAAGTGCTTTGAAGATGTTATCAGATATTTTGGGTAGAGGAAGCCGTCCATATACATTCTCAGAGCCGTACTTTATTAGTGCATTGTGTGGTTCTTCCCCCCTTTTCTCTCCTTCTCTTTTGAGCTCGCTTCTAGTCAGGGTACACTAGCTGTCTATTCGTGAGAAAGAGTAAGGATGGAGATGAGCTTCATAACCGTCTAGAACAGACACAACCTAGTGACTTGCTTTCTGGTGCATTGATTTGTAGAAGGGAAATGATCTACAGGGTGCCTTTGATGAAAATAGTCCCTTTATCCTCTGTTTGGCTCCCAGAAATGCAACAGTCTGGCCTTGCAGTGTGATGAAGCAGCTCGAGCCCCGAGGGAGGATGTGGAAGGCAGGGAGCCACTGCTAGCTGAGAGCAACGGTTCTCTGGGCAGACTTGCTGCGTGCACTCTGGCTTCGCGTTGAACCTTTTCCTCCATTCTTTTGAACTTTCTTTTTGGATTTTTTTTTAATATGTGACATCTCTGTTAGACTTACATGGCTGTGACGCCAACATTTATCCTGTGCCTCCCCGCTTCTTGCCCCTAGAAAGTCTAGCCTTCCCGAGAGCGTCACCTCAGGGAAACTCCTGTTTCCAAGTTGGAACTCCATGCACAGATTGGATCGTACAGACAGGGGTGTGGTTGCGGTGCCCCTCTCCCTTGCATAATTCTAGTATAGAAAAGGAGAAAAAACAGCTTAATGGAAACCCAATGTCTATCACCTACATCAAACGAGTGCTAAAATTTTGCCTCCAAAATTTCATCTTCCTTTTTCTTTTCTTTCCTTATTTTCTGAAGTAAAGTTAGTGATTGAAATATATATATATATATTCACCCCTAAATACTTCAACACTCATCGGTAAAAATTAAGCTCATTTTTGTGAAGTAAACAATCCCATTATCTCACTTAATAAGAGTCACATAATGTTTCAATAGCATTAAATACTCATCCACATTAAAATTTTTCCTATTTGTCCCCAAAATGTCTTTTTTTTTTACTGTGGTAAAATATACATTATGTGAAATTTATCATTTTAGCCATTTTTAAGTGTACAATGCAGTGGCATTAAGTACACTCACAATGTTGTGTGACCGTTGCCACAATCTGCTTCCGGACTTTTTCATTACCCTGAACAGAAACTCTACACCCGTTAAGAATAACCTCCCACTTCTCCCTCCCCCAATACATCTTTTAATTCTGGTTAATTCAAACAAGATCCACATACTTCAGTTGGTTATTATGTTTTTTAAGGCTCTTCATCTAGAACGGTCTCTTCTCTCCACACTCACATGCATATTATTTTCATGACACTGACTTCTTGATGGTTCTGGGCTGATTGTTCTACAGAATGTCCTACCTTCTCTATTTGTCTGGTTGCTTCCTCATGGTGTTATTAAACTTGTTCTTCTGTTGTCTGCATTTCTTGTAAACTGGAAATTAGACCTAAAGGCTTATCAAAGAACCAAACGTTTTGGGTAGCATTCTTCGTAGGTAATGCTGTACTTTGTACTGTGTCCTGCTAGGCAATATGTGATGTCTGGCTGTCCCACTGTCTACGGGGGCTAGTATCGATCACTGGGTTAAGTGATGACAGCCTGTTTAAAAAGTAGGCTTTTAAAAATGAGGATTTAACTACTTGCACTTTTTAAAAATGATTGTCCCTACTTAAAATGTTCCATTAAAGGGGCTCTGAGAAATTGCCTGGCACCTAGGATACCACCTCTATTCTGTGTAATGGATAAGAGGATAAACACTAAAGTTTTTTCTTCTTTATAGAGTAGTTGCAGGAGTTCAAGTTTATCTCCAAGAGTGGTCAATCAGAGCAGAAATTTCTGGAATATGAGGTCTAGCAGAGACTATTTTTTCTCTGGGCCCAGAAAGAAGGTACTCCGAAATTGGTAATTTGCCCAGAATTTAACTGTAGACAAATAGATCTTTTTGCTAACACTTACTAAAGACAGCCAGAACATTTGGGGAATTCAGATTCGGAAGAATCTTTTATGGCATTTTAAAACAACTCCCTCTCCACCCTCTACTCCTCCCCCCACTCCCGACAATCACTTTAGGTTCTAGAATAAAAAATTAAGGAAGAGCATTTATTTTGGATGGAGAATAAACAGATCTTCAGATGTTTCTTGAGTACCATTTAAGTTTTAGAGTAAGGAAAAAGCGTGCATCTGTTCTCTTTGTCCGATGTCTACCTCTTGCCTTTTAGCTACTATAAATTGAATAACATATCCAGTGAAAACACAAGAAACTAAGTTAAAAAATTTCATTATTAAAACTAAGAACTTGGGTTTCTAAGGAAAATGAGTTATTTTTAATTTCCATATAAACACTTGTGTTCTACAGCAATGAAATTCCCCTGTCAGTTAAATTCTGCCCAAGGTATTTCTGTATCCCCCGAGGTTTTTTTTTTTTTTTTTTAATTTTAGTGTTCGTTTTTGTGTTCATTTTTGCTTTTGTTATTTGGCTTTTCTGCTAGGGAAGTTGTGAAATTTTCTGCCTAGCAGGACAGAATTAACCTTAGCACACTAGACTAACAATTTTGCAAATGGAATTTGTAATACACCGTTTCTCCACTTATTCTGTAATTCTGGCTCCAAAGCTACTGGTGCAGTGGGGGAGAGGGCAAAAGTCCCTTTCAAGAAATAATTCTTCAACAAAAGCAGTCCCAGGGGACCTAGGCGCACATGCCTGTCCCCTCCACTGGGGGTTACTCTATGTTTGGTAACAAAGACCCCACAGGAGTTTACAAGCCCAGATAGTGTCAAGGGTCATCCATCTTTTTCCTTTTCTCTTCTTTTCTTCCTCCTCTTTATACACACCTCGCTTCTTTTCTTCTTCCCTCATACTTTCTTCTACTGCCTTGCTCCTTGTCCCTCTCTCCACCCACCCATTCTTCCTTTTTCTTCCCTTCTTTTGCCACTCAGAAGCGTAGGCTGCCATGCTTCAGTGACCCCACCCCCCAGCCTCACTACCAAACGCTGTGCTCCAGAAGGATTCTCCTGCTTCACATGAGCCATGGGCTGTCGCTGAACATGCAACAGAACAAAGGAGTGGACGAATCCCCACAGAGGAGGGGCCGTGCCTGGGTGTGTGTTCTGAATTCCCCCCTGCCCAGCTTCCGCTGGTTTTGAACTGCCGGCTGCAGTTTCTAGGCTGGCTCTCTTAGGCGCTCAGAGTTCTGTAGGTATAGTCATGGAATCAAGTACTTCAGAAAAGCCTGGAAGATACTGTATATTTACCCACAGTAAAGCCTGAACAAGTTGACTAAAACAATGGAAAGTCTATTTCGTTTTCTGGGACAGTGGGGGCTGGAAGTTGGGGGAGGATCGTGCCGCACCAGCTCATTGTGAAGACTGCATCTCATGCTAGGAAGAGGTTCTGACTGGTTGTGTGTGTTGTCTATAGAACAAAGAGAGTATACTGGAAAGAATATGGATGTGGGAGTGGCAGAATTTTGTTTCTGGCAATAAAACGTGGGCAATTTACTTAACATTCCTTAACCTCAGTTTATTTGTCTGTAAAATGGGGCTAATAATTTCTATTTTGCAGGCTACTGGGAGGATTCTAGATAATGTGTCTAAAGTATTCATCAATCCAATACCTAGTATCTAATAAATACTTAATATTTTCTTTATAAATGCAATTGATTTGGTGGATAGAATTTTTTCAAAGCATACGGCTCTTGGGGGAAAAAATGAATCTGATCACTGAGAGAAGAGGCTGGGAAGCACTTCCATAACATAGCTTTTCCTGGCCCGTCTCCCTGCAGAACTTCTGTCAAGTCCAAGGGCTCTGACTAGGGGATGCACCAGGAAGTCCCACAACCTTTGTGTTGATGAACAGAGGGAGACACTCAGTTCCCTGACTCAGTTTCCATGGAGTCCCCTGGGAACGGATGGAACTAATGTCCTAGTAACATTTCCTTAAGCCCCTCTGTTCCACTGCTTGATTCCTGTGTGATTTTGACTCAGCTTTGGGGATGAACTCCAGGAAGTGCCAGGTCTGCTCCAGCCTACCTGATTATGCAGACTTGGGATTTTAGGTAGGAACTAAAAGAGATGGAGTACCTTGTAAAAAGGGATAGAAGATGAAATTTATGGAGGAGAGAAGGGAAGTTAGAGAATCATCAGAGCTTTGTTTAAACCCCTTGAAAATGAGGCAATATAATTTTTTTCCCAAAGAGAAAATCGCTGTCCTAATGGGATACCCTTTCAGCCCCACAGAGGTTCTTCTAAGAAATGCGACTTTCTGCTAGACTTCTTACCTCCTCCTTCCACCTGGGCCCTGACCAGCTCAAAGTTCCTCTCTCTCTAGACACTCTCAAGATAGGAAAATGAGTTTTCTTAGGCCCAGGTATACAACTAACAGAAGCTATTTAGCGTCTTTTAGAGCTCTGGTCCCAAGCCCTTGCTAAATTTCATTTGGTGGATGTCTTAGTCTGTTTTGCATTGCTATAAAGGAATACCAGAGGCTGGGTGATTTATAAAGAAAAGAGGTTTAACTGCTCATGGTTCTGCAGGCTTTACAAGAAGCATGACCCGGGCGTCTGCTTTTGATGAGGGCCTCAGGAAGCCTCCACTCATGACAGAGGGTGAAGGGGAGCAGGCGTGTCATATAGTGAGAGAGGGAGCAAGGGAGAGGAGGAGGGGTCCCTTTTAAACTCTTTTAAACAAACTCACTCTAGTGTGAACTAAGAGAGCAAGAGCTCACTCATCACCAAGCCATTCATGTGGGATCTGCCCCCATGACCCAAACACCTCCCACCAGGCCCCATCTCCAACATTAGGGATCAAGTTTCAACATGAGATTTGGAGGGGACAACAAACCATATCAGTGGAGCATCTTTAGAGAGTTGATCTGTAGATTCCAGCTTTTTCCTTTTCTTTTTGAGAGACGGAGTCTTGCTCTGTTGCCAGGCTGGAGGGCAGTAGCAAGATCATAGCTCACTGCAGCCTTGAACTCCTGGGCTCGAGCAATCCTCCGCCTCAGCCTCCCAAGTAGCTGGGACCACAGGCATGCACTGCCACACTTGGCTAATTTTTAGTTTTTTAATTTTTTTTTGTAGAGACATGATCTATCACCTAGGCAGGTCTTGAATTCCTGGTTTCAAGGGATCCTCCTGCCTCAGCCTCTCAAAGGGCTGGGATTACAGGCATGAGCCACTGCACCCTGCCAGATTCCAGATTTTAAGCTGGGTGTTTTGTCGGGCCAGCCAGATAAATTTGGAATATTCTGTTTTGTAGTGAATTCATCCCTTATTATTTTGAAGTCTGCAACAAGTTGTTTTTTAAATGTTTTCAATCGGCACATCTTTATTTATTGTCCTTAACACCCAGAGGCTACTTAAAGAAGGATTTAATTTTTAAAGTCTGGTAAGTAAACAATAGTTTCCCAATAACATCTTCAGGCAGGCACCCAAAGACCTCATTTTTGCCACAGGGTCTGTGTCCCCCATAATTGTCCATTAGTACTGTGCTCAACCACAATATTTTATAATCATTTAGAAAAAAATATACCTCTAAACACAAAGTTGCTTACCAATTTATTTTTTTCTTCTTCTTAATCACCATGTTTAGCAGACAAAAGCAAAAACAAAACAGGTTTCAATGTGGTATAATTTGTCTAGACCCTGAACATATTAAATCAAATAGGCTGTGTTGGGAGTTCACACGAGAACTAGTTTGGAGATGATTATTCACTGTTCTCCCAGGAGTATAAAAATGTCCAGAGGGGACAGTTAGATAAGCAGAGGCTAGCATGCATGCTTCAGCTCTGTGGGAATGTCTAAGGCTTTAAAACTCACTCTAGAATCCTGCTGGATGTAATATTCACTGATGTTGAGCTTGGTTGCTGATGCCTCCTTTTATCTAGATCCTCCGAAGCCATGTCCTGAGATTCCAGAAATTCACCATATTCTCTCTTTTTACTTCTGACCAAGAGGAAAGTTGGGAATTAGGGTTGTATTAGTCAGGATAGGCTAACTGTTATTTTTAAGTGACCTCAAAATGTCAGTGGTTTGACTCAGTAAAAGTGCACTGTTCTTGTCACCGTCCAACATGGATTGGTAGGGGCGGAGGTATGTGGAACATGGTGATCAATTCTGTGCAATAATTCAAGGACATAGGTTTTTCCAACCTGTGGCTCTGTCTTCCTCAAGGTTCCCAGAGTCCTTTCCATCCAGCCAGTGGGAAGGAGAGCCCACAGCAAACTGCACTGGAGGATTTTTCTGGATCACACCTGGAACTGGCACCTATCACTTTCACATTCCTTTGACCAAACTCAGTCAATGGTCCTGGCCAACTTCAAGAGCAGCTAGGAAATGTAGTCTATTCAAGCAGTTTCTGCCACAAGGAGAGACAGAGAGCTCTTCAGAGCAGGCAGAGAGTCCTGTTCTTGTCTATCACCAAGGGTGTTTGAAGTAAATGCACTTTCCTGTTTTCAGTTCACTTAATCACTGTCAGATCTTCTGTCAAGGTCTTTGCTCAGTTTCTGGAAAAAGTCTATCTGTCAACATCAGCATCAACTTCATTGTCACCACAAGGCAGTCCAAAGTGGAACTTAACTTCTTCATATGTAGGACTTCCCAGAGTTTCATGACACCTGGACCAAGCCCATGCAGAGATGCTGATTGCAAATTGCCCATGCAGAGATGCTGATTGCAAATTGCCCATGCACTTACGCCTCACCCTTCTCGTCAGATATTCCCATTGCGCAATCTGGTGAGTAATCTGGTGAAGCCATGCAAGATATCTAAACCGAACTTTGTCACCTGGGACCTGTGAGGAGAATAAGTGTGTTATAAACATTTTAAAAACTGTCTTCATATCTGTCTTAGTCTGTTCTGGCTGCTGTAACAAAATACCATAAACTGGGTGGCTTATGAACAACAGAAATTTATTTCTCACGTTCCTGGAGGCTGGTAAGTCCAAGACTAAGGCACCAACAGATTCAGGGTATGGTGAGAGCCTGTTTGCTGATTCAGAGACTGCGTCTTCTTGCTGTTTCCTCACATGGTGGAAGAGGTGGGCTAGATCTCTTTTATAGGGGCATTCACTAACCCCCATTCATGGGGGTTCTGACCTAATCAAGGCCCCGCCTCCTAATTCCATCACCTTGGGAGTTAGGTTTCAACATATGAATTTTGAGGATACATAAACATTCAGTTCATTGCAGTACCTCTTCAAAGCAATTTTTTTTTTTTTTTGAGACAGAGTCTCACTCTGTTGCCCGGGCTAGAGTGAGTGCTGTGGCGTCAGCCTAGCTCACAGCAACCTCAAACTCCTGGGCTCAAGTGATCCTTCTGCCTTAGCCTCCCGAGTAGGTGGGACTACAGGCATGCGCCACCATGCCTGGCTAATATTTTCTATATATTTTTTAGTTGGCCAATTAATTTCTTTCTATTTTTAGTAGAGACGGGGTCTCACTCTTGCTCAGGCTGGTTTTGAACTCCTGACCTTGAGCGATCTGCCTGCCTCAGCCTCCCAGAATGCTAGGATTACAGACGTGAGCCACTGCACCCAGCCTCAAAGCAATTTTTAAAATGTTTTATCTTTTCTCAATCAATGTATCTTTCACAGTTGTCATGACTCCATTTTTGTCTGCAGTCTTTCTTCCTATTTCTCTCATTAACCAATTTACAGAGGCTATTTCATAGTCCAACCATTTTAGAGACATCCATTTGTCCTCATTTACTCCCAGGCTGGCTTTCCCATGGCGATTTTAGCTTTCCTCAAATAACATTTGTTCATCCTCCCATATAAAGAGGATGCTGACGTGGACTGTACAGGGTAATTGTTGTAAGGTCTCGATGTGTGCTCTGTGCTGTTCCCTAGTTATGGCAGTAACCTTCCGCCAGTCCAGCCACGCCTTCCTCTTATAATCCAAGGCATGCACTTATTATATGGCAATGAGGCTAAGGGTGTGGTCTTCATTCATGTATTTATTTATTCCAAAATATTTGTCAAGTACCTACTATGTGCCAGACAGTGTGCTAGGTGTAGGAGTCAGAGCAAAGAACAGTAGATGTGAGGTTCCTACCCTCATGGAGCTTATGGGAGAGACAGACTGTAAATAAATAATAATATAAAATATTAATTATAATTGTAACATTTATATGGGAAGCTTATTTCCTTTTTAACATCTTGGATGAGCTTGAATCACCAATTTTTTTTCTTTTAACTGGGGTCTTTTTTCTTCTCTAAAAACTAGCTTCTTTTCCTTAGGGTAATCATTCATTGATTCATTCATTCAATATCGTTACAAAACTACTACCTACCAGCCACTATGCTAAACTTTCAGAATACAGAAATAAAATGACAAGATTCCTCCCCCTCAAGAATCGTAGTCCAGTTGAGTAGACTGGTATGTAAACCACGCTGTGTACTGTGACAAATGTGATAATGGAGAACCATGCAAAGTGCAGCGGGACAAAGAAAAGGAGCACCTAAATCTGCCTACTTAGCTCATGGAAGACTTCACAAGGGAAGTCTTGCACTTGGACTGAGGTTTTAAGGGCGAATAAGCCTTTGCCAAGTAGACAAGTTGAGGAAGGGCGTGAGATGGCTGGTGGACCATCAAAGATTTGTGCTTTCCTTCCACAGTGCAACATTTTTATGGGAAGTGGCCGAACCAACTTCCAATCCCCTGTACATCTCAGTGGGGCCAGGTGACCAGTTCTCATTAGTGGTATGTGAGCAGAAGTGATGTGGGTCATTTGGGGCCAGGTGAAGAAGGTGTGCCTTTGCTGCCTTCTCTGGCATGCCAGCTCTGGAGTGTAGGACACTAAGGCTGAGAGGCTGGCAGAGCCTCACAATAGAAGGACCTGGGTGGAAGGCTGCTTGCCACACTGAACTGTCACATAGCCAAGAAAAAAAGCTTATATTGTGTTAATCTACTGATATTTTATAGCTTGTCTGTTACGGCAGCAAGCTCTACCCTAATTAACACAAGGCATTCCAAGCAAAGTGAAAGTGAACAGTATATGCAAAGGTTTACAAATGTGAGTGTCTAACACAAAGTACATGCTCAACAAACGTTTGATAATGCAGTAAGGGTATTGTGAGGAAGTACAAGTAGTCCAATATTGCCAGAGTATAAAATATGTGGGAATATGTGGTTGGTAGGAGTTAGGGGAGGGTGGCCAGATAGGTAGGCATAGGCCAATCACGAAGAACCTTGAATGCCATGCTGGAGAATTTGGGCTTAATCTCGTGGAGGAAGGGAAGCTAATGAAGAATATGAAAAGGAGAGAGGCATGATCACTGGACTAGCAGGGTGTCTGTGAAGCATAACACCCAAGAACTTGCTTTAATTTTCCTCAAATGTGAAATGCTAATCCAAAGATGAACAATACAGGATTTTAGAATGAGAAGGCATCATAGCTGGTCAAACCTTCTTTGACAAATGAGGAAAGTGAGCCCCAGAGGAGTTAAGTGCCTTTGCCAAGATAACCCAGCTAGAGCTTGGCAGAGCTGGGGACTGGAAGGCCAGTCCCTTATTGTCAGCCCTACAGCATTGCTCTTTCCACCATGCCACAGTGCTTCAGAGCAGTTGAGACCAGCTGCTGTGCCTGTGGTTTCAGTTCCCTAATGAAGACATTGGGGATTTGGAGCCAGGGTATTTTCCACAGAAGGCCGTCTTTTCTGTAATTCCTCATCTGGCTTGAACCACTATTTTGGAAAAGTTCCGTTTTCCAGCATTCAATTTCCCTGGAGAACCATTGGGAATGTGCTTAGTGGCCTGTGGGGTGCCCTTGCACTTTCTGAGTTTTGCTTGGAAAGATGAAAAGAAAGTAGCAGTGGTTTGAGCTCCTGGAAGCCCTGCCTGGTCCCTTGGCATCTGGGGCATTTGTTGGCTCACTCAGAACGGCTGAGTGGGTCAGCTGGCCAGCTGACTCCCTTCAAGGGTCAGAGTAGAACATCTTCTGCGGCTTGTCTGATTTAAGGGTCAGCCACCTATGGCTGACATTTTCATATCATTTTCTGTTCATCAATTCTTGGCTTCTGGTTTTCATATATTGTTAAGCTGATCCATTATGCATTATAATTATTTTCACTCTTTGTGCCACCAAAGCAATAGGGCATACATTTTTTTTTTTAATAGCAAGTGGGAATGAAGGGGCAACTGAGCTGAGGCCAGTCTCAGAGAAATATGACATGTGGTCTTACTTAAGTAGGACTGGGTATTATTGAATCATTGTACATGTGGGGATGCCAGAGCATAAGCTTGTGGGGGGGGCAAGAGAAGTCATTTGTTCAAAGTCTCCTCCAAGAACTCTGGGGAAAAAGATTTCTTGAGGCTTTGTGGTCTAGAATTTTATAATCACCTTGCTCCTTGTATGTCACTTGATTGTCAGCTCAGTTGGTTAGGATGAGGCATTAACCAAGATGAGATTACTCCCTGAGGAGTGTCTTGGTGGCACTCAAAGACATGCTCTTAAGCAGTGGAAAGAGCTTGGGCTTTGAAATTAGAGATCTGCCACTCACTAGCTGTGAGAACTTGGGCAAGTTTCTTAACTTCTCTGAGCCTCAGTTTCCTTGTATGTGATATGGGGAAACAACGTACAGCACTGGGGGTGGTGGTGGGGATTAAATAAACTAACATATGTAAAGCTCCTTTCTTGGTGCTGGGTCAGAGTTGTCTCTCAAATTTTGGCCTCTGAGAAGATCCCATTAATAGCATTCCCTCTTCCCATCTCTGCTTTTGGTCACGATGAGAAATGAGACCAAAGAAGAAGCAGATGGAGACCAGAGTATCACCTTTGTCTTAGTCAGTTCAGGCTGCTGTAATAAAGTACCATAGGCTGGTTGCCTCATAAATAACAGAAATTTATTTCCCACAGTCCTGGAAGCTGGAAGTCTGAGATCAGGGTGCTAGAATGGGCGGGTACTGGTAAGGGCCCGCTTCTGGTTGCAGACTGTCAACTTCTGCTGTATCCTCGCATAGGAGAGCTCTCTGGGGTCCCTTTTATGAAGGCACTAATCCCATTCCTGAGGGCTCCCCACTCACGACCTAATCACCTCCCAAACCTCACCTCCTAATACCCCCACCTTGGGGGTTAGGATATCATCATACAAATTTGAGGGATTGCTATTCAGTCCATAAGCACCTTGATTACTGATAAAGGTGCCAGTGGGCAGCTGAGGGCAGCCTCAGATTACAAAAGGTTGGGGGATAGGTGTGGGAGGGGGAGGTGGGCTTGAGTCATTGGTAGAGAAAGAGTGGTGGGCACGTGAATCCAGAAAGAAAAGTCTAAGTTCAGAGTCAGGGCTTAGAGGTCTGAAGGGAGGATCGGGGTTCAGAGACCTGTTCTAGACAGGAGGGCACATACTCGGCATTTCTAGGCATGCGGAAACACGCTAGAAATCAAAGTGTCCTGGGTTTGGTTTCTTCTGAGGCCTCTCTCCTTGGATTGCGTGTAGCTGCCTCCTTGCTGTGTCCTCACAGGGTCTTTCCTCTGTGTGTGCACAGCCCTGATGTCTCTCTGAGCGTCCAAATTTCCTCTTCTTATAAGGACAACAATTACATTGGATTAGGGCCCATCCGAAGGCCTCATTTGAACTTAATTGCCCCTTTAAAGATCTTATTTCCAATAGGGATTACATTCTGAGTTACTGGAGGCTAGGATTTCAACATACGAATTGGGGATTTGGGGAGCGACACCATCTAGCCTAGGACAACCATGACGCCTCTGAAGAAGCCATGAGTGGTTGGGGGCTCTAGATTTGGGGGAAAAAGTAGCCGTAAGACATACTAGTAAACAAAGACTTCATCTCCTAGAAATACTGTGACATCACTACTGTAAGTCACAGCTGCTGAGCCTATAGCAGGAGTCTGTCCTTTGCCGGCATTCAACCGGTTATCAACCGCACAACTCTCCAACTTCCTGAAGGACAGAATGGTTCAATTCCTGGAGAAATCAGTGGCATTGCCCTGTGTCTACAGTGCCCAGGAGGGCTAGGAAGAATCTGCAGAGGTCCAAGAGACAAGCTGGACTTCTCAAGGACCTTCTACTCCTTTATTTATATTTTTCTTATGTCTGGATTCTAGAGTGTATTGCATATTTTCTTATACATAATAATTTCTTATATTGTATTTGTAATCCCATTACATTTGTGCTTATTTTTTCTCCCTGCTGAAAAAAGTGTGAGGCATTATTGAAACTTAATAGAGACCCCCTTCAGGTATTTTTTGTTCAAGTTCTCAAATTAGTGAATACAACTGGTGGTAAGTTCATTATTCTTCTCCGAACATTCCAGGTTTCCTCTTTCCAGTGCCTTGGATTGCGTGTAGCTGCCTCCTTGCACATTAACCTCCTCATCTTGCTGCTTTAGCCAGTGAAGTGTGGGTTGAAATGATGTGTGTTGATCTGGGGCAGAGTGTGACTCGTCATTTTTCTTTTCTCTCCGCGACAACCGGTGATGTTTCGGATAATAGCTGCCCCGTCAGTCCGGGTCTCGGAGTGAGGATAACTGGAGCAGTGTTACAGCTGACGTAAAATGGCAAATAGCATGAATGGGACACAAAGCCCCTGAGATTTGGGGGTGATTTGTTTTTGCAACATAACCATAACTTTCCTGATTGCTATGCCGCTGGAGCGTATCATCTCTTTCACAAAAGATAGTGAAGGATACCTTTCAGTGACTCTGTTTGACTTTTAACGGGGGTTACTACAAATGCGGCAAGCCTAGATGTGCATGCTGAGCAGTAGGTAAAAGTCACTCCCGAGCTGCATGACCTGCTTCCACACACCGGCCTCGCTCGCTGTGTGGTTCACATTTATGCTTCAGTGACTTCCTGACATGGATCTTTTAAGTCACCGAGGAAGAGCCAAATAGCAAGTGGCTACCGTGCTTGTACGCAATGGAAGCTCACTAAATTCCTGGAATATTTAACAGGTGGATAAAACGCTAATGGAGTGGGAGGGGAAGGAAGAGAGATTGATGAATGGGTACAAACATACAATTAGATAGAAGAAATAAGACCTAGTGTTCGATAGATCAGTAGGGTGACTGTAGTTTACCGTAATTACTTGTACATTTCTAAATAGCTAGAAGAGAATAATTCGAACGTTTCTAGCATAAAGAAAAGACAAATATTGAAGGTGTTGGATGTCCCAATTATGTGATTTGATCTTTACAAATTATATGAGTGTATTAAATTATCTCATGTACCCTGAAAATATGTACATCTAGTATGTGTCAGTAAAAATAAATAAATAAGAAGGAAAAATGTTAATGGATCATGATCAATAGATATAAGGTCTTGCCATTCTTTCCTTTTCTCTTCTTTTTGGGCCAATTTTCTTCAGTCTTTCTTGTGCCCTCCTTTTACTTCCTTATTTTTCATTGTTTCCCCTTCTTTATAATCCACGTGATCCCAGTGATGACTATAGTTATTATTTATTGGATTAGTTTAAGGAGGGGCCAAATTCTAAAGGCCTTGAATGTGAAGCTTGTCTGGCCTTGAAGAAAGGACTCAGGCATTCTTTTTGCACTGATGATACCTTAGTTCAGGTGCTTATTGTCCTCATCTGGACCATTTTAATTATAGAGTAGTAGTGATGCTGGTAATAGTAACAATAATCACTATTAACATTTATTGACTGCTATGAACTATGTTTTTGCATGCTCATGTTATTCAATCCTCACAACAATCCTATGGACTAAGAGTAATTATTATTATTATTTTGCCATTTTATAGCTAGGAAATGAAGATTTAGAGAGATTAAGTGATGCCTGGAGGTTGGCCACCTTCCATTCATCAACATCCAACAAATCTTATTGAATGTTTGTTGTGTGCCAGACACTGTTTTGGACATAAGGATACAGTAGTGACTAAGATTATTCTCACAGAGCTTATTACTCTATAGGAGAGGCAAATAGGAAACTAGTAAACAAAGAAACAAGATGATTTCAAGTAGTGATTAATCCTATGAGAAAACTAAAATAGGGTAACTGATAGTGACTGAGAGGAGTGGAAAGATATTGTGCAACACCGTAGGAGGCCTTTAGACCTAAATGATGGGAAGAAGCCAAGAGGGGAGACTTGGGGTAACAACAAATGCAAAGGTCCTGAGGAAGGAATGAGCTTGGTATGTTCAGCAACAGTAATGGACTGAGCTAGAATTCAAAACTGGGGGTTATGTTTTTAAAATTTCTTTTGTAGCTTTATTGAGATATATTTCATATGCCATGAAAAATCACCCAATTAAAATGTACGGTTAAATTTTTTGTTATATTCACAGAATTGTGTAATCATTACAATTATGTAATTGTAGAACATTTTCAAAACCCCTCTACTCATCAGCAACCACTCCCCATTCCTGCCCCCGAGCCTCACACTGACTTCCAGCCCCAGGCAACCACTGACTTACTTTTTGTCTCTATGGGCTTGCCTCTTCTGGGCATTTCATATAAGTGGAATCATACAATATGTGATCTTTTGAGACCAGCTTCCTTCATGTACATGATGTTTTCAGGGTTCATACATACTGTACCACGTGTCAGTACATGATTGTTTTTTATGGCTGAAAATATTCCATAAAGTGGATACACCACATTTTGTTTATCCATTTATCAGTTCATGGACATGGTTGTTTTTACTTTTTGGCCATTATATACAAATGCTCCTATGAATATTCATGTACAAGTTTTTGTGTGGACATATGTTTTCATTTCTATTGGTATATATGCTGATGAGTGGAATTGCTGGGTGATTTGGTAACTATATGTTTAGCATTTTGAGGAAGTGCCAAACTGTTTTCCAAAGTACTGGCACCATTTTATTAATACATGCTCAACAGCAATATATCAGGGCTCCAATTTCTCCATATCCTTACCAACACTTGTTCTTGTCTGTTTTTATGATAGCATCCTTGTGGGTGTGCAGAGGTGTCTCATCATGGTTTTCACTTGCATTTCCTTAATGACTAATGATGTTAGTATGATGAGTATCTCTTCATGTGCATAGTGGCCATTTGTCTATATTGGAGGAATGTTTATTTAAATTCCTTGCCCATGTTTTAATTGGGTTGTCTTTTTATTATCGAGTTGTAATAGTTTTTTAAAAAAATATTCTGGATATAAGTCCCTTGTCAGATATATGATTTGAAAAGATTTTCTCTCACTCTGTGGGTTGTCTTTTCACTTTCTCAGTGGTGTTCTTGGAAGCACAAAAGTTTTTACTTTTGAAGTCCAATTTATCTATTTTTTCTTTTGTTACTTCTGCTTTTGGTGCTGTATCTAAGAAACTATTGCCAAATCCAAGGTCATAAAGGTTTATTTTTGTTTTCTTTTAGGAGTTTTTTAGTTTTAATTCTTACATTTAGGTCTATGATCCATTTTGAGTTAATTTTTTTTAATATGGTGTGAAGGACAGTCCAACTTCTTTCTTTTGCAGATATCCAGTTATCCCAGCACCATTTGTTGAAAAAACTTTCCCCGTTGAAGTGTCTTGGCACCCTTGTCAACAATTCAATTGATCATAAATGTGAGGGTTTATTTCTGGATTCTCAATTCTATTCCATTGATCTATATGTATATACTTATGCTTTATGTCTTAATTACTATAGTTTTATTGTAGGGTTTTGAAATTGGGAAATGTGCATCTTCCAACTTTGATTTTCCTCTTCAAGATTGTTTCGGCTATTCTGGGTTGCATTTCCATATGAATAGTATGATCAGCTTGTCAATTTCTTCAAAATAAAAAAATAGTTGGGATTTTGAGAGGAATTGCATTGGATTTCATTTTCAGATTGTTCATTGCTACTGTGTAGAAATACAATTGATTTTTTGCATATTGATCTTGTATCCTGCCACATTTCTGAACTTGTTTTATTTTATATTCTTAATCACAATGCTTTACTGCTTACTCTGTGTGAGGCATCGTGTTAGGCACTATAGAAATGCAAAGATGAACGAGATACGGTTTTTGTCCTGAAGAAGTGTACAGCCTAATTCAAGCTAATAAACCTACCGAGTAAACAGTAGTCCATTACAGCAACGTGCAGGGAAGTACATAATTGCCAAATGAATGCTACAGATTATTAGAGATCTAGCAGAGTTCAGGGGACAAAGAGACAATTCAGGGGCAGAGAGGTCTAGGAAAAATAGAGTAGGAAGGGTTTGAGGTGGATTTGAAGCCTCACTCTTGCCCTCCTTCCTTCCTTATTCCTCTCTTTCCTCTTAATTTTCTTGCTTCTTTTTCTCCCATTTCTATCCCTATCCACCTTCTTGGAAAACATGAATAGAACATAACCGTGATTAGTTATCATTGCTCAAACCCGGCTGATCATCAAAATCTCTTGGGAACCCTTTTAAAAATATAGATTCCAGAGTCTCACCTCTGAACTACTGTATCGTATACTCAGAATGTATGGACGACTGAATTGAAAGTTTACCTGATTTTCAGCCAGGTTTGGGAATTTCTGGGTATAATTGTAATAATGACATCTACATATAGACCAAGGCCTATCTTCGTTCCACTCTGTTTAGCATGCTCACAAACCCAGGAGGTCACAAGGGCACCTTGGTAAGAGAGGGTGAGGGTTCCTGTGCAACACTCCATTAATGACAAGCATCTCCCTGTGCATGCATGATGGAGAGGGCGCCTTAGTGTCATGTGTGTCTATGGGAGTGGCTCACCATACGGATCAGACTTTCATTTTCTGTAATCAAGAATCCTAAGACTCTCAAAAGATCCTTCTGCTGTGGATGACCGTGACCTTCAGAGTCACCTGTGGGACATGGATCCACTATTGAGATTTAATCAATAATAACAGCTTGCCGTATTTGCTTAGGACTTAAAAAAAAATACATAAAACATTTTAGTTAAAAGAGAAGGCCTTTCCATCTCATCCTTCCCTTGAAGTAACCAATCTCTTGAAGCTGATGGGAATCCTTACAGTTTTTATAGTTTTACTGCACAATATGTTGGAGTGTTTAAACATGTATATAAATAGTGTACACATTTTTCTGCAGCTTGTTTTTTTCTCAACATCACGATTTTGCGATCTATCCATGTGATACTTATAGAGCTAATCCATTCTTTATAGTATAGTAATATTATACTATATAATACTGCCATGTTTAAATATTCTAGGATGTACTCTACTGTGGGTGGATATTTGTTATGTCTAGTTTTTTGCTATTCCAAATCATGATGTAAATCATGTCCTTGTGTACGTCTCCTTGGACAAACATGTGAGAGTTCTTCTAGGGGATATATCTAGAACAAAAATTGCTACGGAATAGGATATGCACATTCTCAACTTTGCTAGGTTGCTTTCCAGCTTACTCTCCACAGTAGCTGAACCAATTTTTATATAGCTCATCAACGATGTATGAGAATATGTCTTGTTACACATTCTTTTTTTTTTTTTTTTGAGACAGGGTTGCCTAGACTGGAGTTCAGTGGCCTCATCATAGCTCACTGCAATGTCCAACTCCTGGGCTCAAGCGATCCTCCCACTTCAGCCTCCTGAGTGGCTAGGACCATAGGCTCACACCACCACACTTGGCTAATTTTTCTATTTTTTATAGAAATAGGGTCTCGCTCTTACTCAGGCTGGTCTCAAACTCCTGGCCTCAAGTGATTCTCCTGTGTTGGCCTCCCAAAGTGCTAGGATTACAGGCATCAGCCACCATGCCAGCCCTCTTGTTCCTTGTTATAGCCAGCACTGCCAAATTGTTTTTTTAAATATACATATCTGGGCCCTGTTTTCATAGATTCCGATAGGGTAGCTCTGGACTGTGGTTTGAAATGGGCTACAGGTGATCCTGAAACACAGCTAAAGGTTAAGAGCCTCTGCTCCACGTATGCATGTCTATACAATCTAATATATTGATATTTGAACTGGCACAGTGAGGCCACTCTGGAGCTTTGTTGGTAGTGTCTGTGTTGGCTGCAATTAGGTCTTTGAGGAAAGGGTGGAGAAGTACCGCTGCCCTACATATCTTGTGTATGCATTTTGAATAAACCAGCAGTATGTGATTTATCAGTGCACTGAGCTATCCTTAATCTATAGTCCCACCTTTGCCAGCTGGGCTGCTGGGGGTGGGCCCTTTTGGGAAGCTGTCTTGCCTTTTACCCGGCTTCTGGCTCCGTGTCGGGTGTCAGCTGTCAGGGCTTGCATACGTGCGGTCGCTTAGGGCAGGGTGCATGTCAGCGATGTCTGCCAGCCCGCTGGGTGGTGTCACTGTGTGGAGCATTTGTGGCTTTTTCAAAGCCCTGAGGAATCTGAGAAGCAAGTGAGGGGAATGATGCATGAAAACAAAAGGCTGTGGAAAGAGTGACCAGCCAGCAGGCTCCAGCAGGCTAGAACGCTCTGTCCTTGTTATTACTGCTTCACGAAAATGCCGCCGGCTTCCTGGCAGGGTCTGGAAGGTAGAGGCTTCCTGAGAAAACAAGGACAAGTGATGCATACTCTGAGGCTGCGATTCTGGTTTCCCGGCCTCCCCACTTTCCAGTGGAAGTTACAGGTTGAGGACGGGGAACCCCGTGCCCCTCAGTGGATTTTGGCCAGTCCTTCCCTCGCTCCTGGCTGTCTTCCCAAGAGTTTTTTCCTTCCACTCACAAGCAGCACGGCTCTGGTCTCAGAGGCCTAGCAGGGCCGGCCTGGGAGAGGAGCTGGGCGGTGCCCTGGACGGAGCTGCTCCCCAAAGAGCAAGTTGAAGGTCAGCTAGGGGAGGAAAAAGGGCCTGGGCCATAATTGCCACTCTAGCAGTGTTTGCCACAAAGAAGTGCCTCCTGGCGTGGGGCAGGGACGCAAGGGGGTGCTCTGAGCTGTAAATGCCCTGATTCCACATACTCTCACAGGGTAGCCTACCTCCTGTTTTCAGAAATGAGGCAGAAGTTCAGCAAAGGTAAGAGTTTCCATTTTAACTCAGTATTGGATGGCTATCTGGACTTGTCATTCTTGGACTTTTCAGATGTCAACTTCTAACTCTCCTTCCCGAATAATCTCCTTTCTTTAGCGTATAAAATACCTACATGCAAAATACGGAAGTAATCAGCGGTCTTTTCTTCTCTTAAAGAGTAGCTATGAGGATAATGAATAAAAATAGGCCTTTGTGGATACAACAGGGCTGAGCTGAGGGTGTGGTTTGCTTGGCAACGGCTCAGGCAAAGCGATTTCTCCTGGTCCTGGAACGCTCTTGACTTCGCCTCTGCCTGATGAAATCCTAAGAGACCAGCTTGAATGTGACTTCTTCTTTTTTTTTTTTTTGGTGAAACTCCCATCAATAGTGTTAATCATTCCTTTCTTTCTGGTCCCCATAGCGTTTTGCTCTTATAAAAAGCATTCATTCATCATATTGTGAGACAGTTACTGACTTGGGATCAAGCCTTATTCTGTGTGTGTGTGTGTGTGTGTGTGTGTGTGTGGTGTCCTCACCATCTATATTTTCACATAGTAGTTCTCTGACAAATATTTGCTGAATGAATCAAAGTTTCTAAGAAAACACCAGTCCTCAGCTCTTATATTTTCTTAATTATCCCCTGCCTTTTTCTCCTTGGGGTGAACTGCAAGCAGTTTCAGCTCCACATGGAATGGAGGACGTGCTGAAACTAAATGTTGTTTTGGTCTGTTTTTTTCCTGAGGAACTGCCCCAGCAGGCATGGGTGTTTCAGATACGTCATTCTGTTACAGGTATAGAAGTTGTTTCCGGGGAATACTGCCATCATTATCTCTGAAAGGCAAGTCAGTGGAAATTGTTATTTTCCATTTGCAGATGGACAAATGGAAGCTTTCTTTCTCATTTACCAATTACAGAATGTCCACTCTGTTCAAAGTACTGTGCTGAGATTTTTATCAGATACGAAGATGTACGAGACAAGGTTCTTGTTCTGAAGGAAAATGCCACAACCTTATTTGGATGAAATGATATTTCTGTGCAAAATTAACTGTAACCTGGGAGCATGTGATTTGAAGCTTATGAGCACATGGAGTGAAAGACGTACCAAAGGGAGTACGAAAGGTAGGCAAGAGACGTCCCGCCGAAGCAACCGGGGACATAATCGTGTCATTTGAGATGAATAGATTTTGTGCTGGTTACTCTCCATTTGGCCTCTGAACTGGTTTCCTGTGACTGCCGTAACAAATTACTACAAACTGGGTGGCTTAAAACAACAGAATTTTATTTTCGCACAATTCTGGAGGCCAGAAGTTGAAATCAAGGTTTTGGCCAGGCCACGCTCCTTCTGAAGGCTCTTGGGGAGACTCTGTTCCTTGCTTCCTCTAGCATCTGGTGGCCCAAGGATTTCCTTGGCCTGTGGCCACTTGGTTCCAGTCTCTGCCTCCATGGCCACATTGCCTCCTCCTCCTGTCTCTTAACATTTCTTCTGCTTCTCTCTTATAAGGATACAAGTGGGAAGGGGGAGGAGGGGATAGACGAAAAAACCTACCTAACGGGTACAGTGAACACTATCTGGGTGATGGGCACATTTATAGTCCTGGTTCAAGCATTACAAAAGCAATCCATGTAACCAAAAACATTTGTACCCCCATAATATTTTGAAACTTTAAAAAAATGGAAAAAGAGAAAAAATGATACCTGTGATTGCATTTAGGGTCCAGCTCTATAATCTAGGATAAGCTCCTCCTCTTAAGATCCTGAACTTAATCATATCTTTAGCCACATAATGTAATATTCTCAGGTTTCAGAGATTAGGCTCTGGATTTTTTTTTTTTTTTTTTTGGAGACAGGGTCTTACTCTGTCACATTGGCTAGAGTGCAGTGGGCATGATCATAGCTCACTGCAACTTCAAACTCCTGGGCTCAAGTGATCCTCCTACCTCAGCCTCTTCAGTAGCTGGGGCTACTCACACACACCCTCACACACCACCATGCCCAGCTAATTTTTAAATTTTTTTTAGAGATTGGGTCTTGCGATGTTGCCCAGGCTGGGCTCAAACTCCTGGCCTGAGGCGATCCTCCCGCATCAGCTTCCCAAAGTGCTAGGACTGCAGGTGTGAGCTACTGTGCCTGGCCTATGGACACGTTTTTTATGGGGAGGGGGATACCATTCAGCCCACTATAGCCTATACCCTTCTCTGCCCTGCTCTGTGCCCGATGGGGCTATTCCCCATGGATTATATCACCTGGTCCCCACTGTCCTCTGCTTCCTGCCGGGTGTGGCCAATGGGAAACACCAGCGAGTATCAGAGGGCAGGAGAAGAGGTGGGGGTGTCTTCTCCTTTCCTCCCTGCTTTGGCAGCATGGTTTTGGCAGTAGCTATGCCCCTTCCCGGTTCCAGCTCTTTCCGGACTCTGATAAAAGCATTTCCTTCCCTTTCTCGTCAGCCCTGGGCCTCCCCTGTTGCTGGTCCTTGGGTGCCTCCGTATCCTCTTAAGTTCTCACATCCCTCCCTACATCCTTGTAAATATCGAATTCATCAGATGACTTTCAAACTCCCAGCTGAGTGTGCCTTCAGTTTCCTGCCATGATCTTCACTGAGATTCCAAGAAGCAAAAATTTAATTTCCAGAACAGAGATATACTCAGGTTACCTCAATCCAGGTTTAAGTACTGACCGACGGGAACGGGGCAGTGATTCAGCACACAACGCAGCCCTAGCAACTGGGTTATCTTGTGGGCTCTTCAGCAGCCAGTATCTGCTGCTTTGTACTCTAATTATCTGCTATTATTGCGACTCTGCCTCTGCAGCGGCTGTGCTGCTCAGTACTTTCTATTCTTTCCTCTGTCTCGCAGCTTCTATTGCCTCATGCTTTCTGCTGCCATGTGACATCAGCTGCCTTCCTTCCCTCTGTGTATCTCTTCGCTTCTGCCCACTTCTAACTGCTGACTCCCTCGCCATATTCCGTATTCAGCTCTGCCAAAGGGTCTGCCTGGTGTGCTGTCAGGCAGAACCCTCTCCACAAACCATCTCATCGGCACAGTTTTGATGCCCTAGGTGCCCCCTCCTGTCCTAAAGGGCTTTGTTTGGAAGGGCAGAATATGTGAATGCATACTCTGGTGTCCGCTCTACTAGCAACCGCTGGAGGAGGGTTGTGGGTGTGGCAGGCATCCTGACACTCGCGGGAAGTGGGGAGGGGTGGTTAGTGAAGCCCACAAGCACATTTGCCGTCCAGTTCAGCAGCGGAAGCATGGTGATGTCAGAAGAGCACAACTCGTGTTTAGAAAAAAGCAAGCAGCCCAGATTCATGGTGGTCTAATTTAAATAAACACTAGAGTTGGTGTTCAAGCTGGAAATGCAGGAGGGCCTTGAGTGCCAGGCTTTGGCTCTTGTCATAGAGTCACTGAAGATGAGTTTTCAAGGAACTTTAGACATTATTCTATGGGCAGTGAGAAGTTACTAAAGGTTTTTTGACTATGGAGAGCAAGATAAAATCTGTTTGAGGACTACTTACCTGATGGCAATGGTATTTAGATTAGATTAGGAGTAGGAAAATGTGAAAACAGAAAGACAAATTAGGAAGCTATTATAATACTCAGTGAGAATAATGGGCACCTAACCGTGGCCAGCCTGGGAAGGAAGGGAAAGCTAGTTGTGAGACACTCAGGAAGTGAGTGGCTTTAGGACTGAGTCTAGTTTTGAGCTACCGGTTCAGAATTTTTTTAGCACCAACGACATTTTATATTATTTTTATTTTCTTCCAAACAAACCACACTTTTTTGAGGGTTAAGATACAAATTCTATCAGGCATATGGATAACATTGACAATATTATTATCAGCTATTATTATCTTTCAGAAGATACTCTTGGAAGCTTGGCCTTGAGCCAAGAGAATTCTCTCATGGTTCCATTGAGAGAAATTGATCCTGGATATCTTACCCCATGTTTCTAGAAAAGTGTAATTCAAACCAAGAATTGATGCAGTTTTATTTAGAAAATGCAGTCCCAGGGCAGTAGGATTGAGAGAAAAAAGGCAAGAGAGACAGAGAAAGATGGGAAGCAATGAGAGATGATGCCTCTACCATGTGCAAAGAGACAATAGGTTCACCCGTGGGGCCATGTGGAATATCTCCAGACAGTCCATGTGGCAAAAACATGCCTCAGGTAAATTCTTGGAAGGAGAAAGGAAAAGGAATCGATCTTCTTGGTTACTTCCCATCTCTTGTTTCTCAATGATCAGAATTCACACCATCAGGGATTGCTTTCCTCGTGCGTCTGGGTCATGTTGGTTGTTCCCATTATCAGTCTCTCCAGGCCACATCCAACGCTCCACAGTTGCTCAGTGGCGGTCAAGGGAGAGGGCCAAGTTGGAAAAGTGGCAAATAAGCCCCAGCCCTAGGTAGCAAGACTACGTGTGTCCAAACAAAGCGAGTCAGCTATAGGCAGAGCAAGCAAATGAGGACTTGAGGGATGATGGTGAGAGAATCCAATGAGGCACATAATATATGTCTGACACACTGAACAGAAGGAAGGTTAAGGCTGGAACTTGCAGTTATGTTTAACAGGCAGGTGGAAGTTCAGAACGGGAACCACTCTAGAAAGAATATTTTGAGGGCTTTTACAGAAGGAATAATAATTCACATACCATATAGGGTTATATTCCTAGACAGCATAGAATAATGAGTAGCTTTGGAGACAGACAGCTCTGTTTAAGTCACACTGGAAAACTTACTTAATCCCTCTAAGCCTGAGCTTCCTTACCCATAACCAGGGGATGATGATGCTAGACAGCTCCTGCCTGTAAAGCATTTAGCATGATGCTAGGCATAAATGCTAAATAAATTATGGCCATTATGATAATTAACACCATTCTTAGATGATTGTGTAATCTTCCCAAACCTTCTTTTCTCCAGACAGACTCTTCCTGTGCTGTTCCTGAATGTTCCTTGAGCAGGGCGAGTTGCTCAAGCCTGACTCCTCTGGGTTTTCTCCAGGGCAGTGGCCTCAGGATCACTGCACACTTGAGGTCACGGAGCCCGACTAGAGTCCAGTGGTCCCCTACAGGCTACTGACACTTTAAGTAAGCCCCAAGAAAGCAGCACCATTAATCCCTCATACTTTGCTGCTTAACAGCATGGATCGCCAGAGACAGACTAACCTGAGTTCCATTCCCAGCACTATTGCACAAAAGCTGTGTGATTTGATTTGGGGACCATTATTTAACCTTCCTGTGCCTCAGTTTCCTCATCTGGAAAAGAGAAAATCAGTATTGACTTGCATAGGGCTGTTGGGAGAATTAGTTAATATTTTTTAAGTGCTTAAAATAGCACTACTATAAGGGCTATTTAAGTGTTTGTTAAGTAAATAAAATACTTCCCCTCATTCACTGCATTCCAGCCACACTGGCCTCCTTGCTGGGCCTCCAGCAGGCCCAGCGCACTCCTGCCCAGGGGCCTTTGTGTTTGTTGTTTGCCAGATGGACACTTACATGGCCGATCTCCTCACCTCTTTCAAGTCTTTACTAAAATGTCACCTTTTAAATGTTGACAACCCTACTTAAAATTGCCATCCTCTGTATACCCCTTGCTTCATTATTTTCTCATTATCACTTAACCTACTTCTAATAATCTATGTCATTTGCAAATGTATTTGTTTTTCACCCATCTCCCCCAACTAGAAGGGAAACAAAGGCAGGGATATTTGTTTTATTGTCTGATGTGTCCTAGGGTGCCTAGAACATTGCATGAGACACAGCTGGCACTCAATACTATTTGTGGAATGAATGAACAGGCAGTTTTCAGGTGAACAAAGCTGGAGTCTGTTTTGAAGATAGATTTGTAAATGAGCTTCCCAATGTGCATGGAAATGCTAAAGATCTTCCCAGAGAAGTTATTCTGTTGAGTTGAATGGATATGTTCTCCCTCCCACAACATTGTTTCTTTTAATAAATTGATTAGCAAACTGTGTCTTTCCCCCCAAAGATACTTAAAAGTAAACTTTAGCTGAAACTTAGGTCAAACTGTCTTTAATTCTTAATGAACATACTCTGAATTAATGAGATAGATCAACTTCCAATTAATCGCTGGTGTACTCTGTGGCACAGTGATTTATCCAACATGACCTAGAAGTGGTCATCAGGACATAGAAAGGAAAGACCTAATAACAATGACCCTGGGTCAGGTAAACTGCCAGGCTCAAATTTGTGAGGCAAATGTCATCATCACGATAGCACAGATAAACAAACCAAGGGCATCACAGGCCCCAAATCACATACCTAGTAGGCAATGAAGCCAGGATTCAAACCTTTGGTTTCCAAAATCCATGGTTTTTCTTGTATCTCATTTTAAGCCTCAGATTTCTTATTTGTAATATGTAGTAACACTACTTATGCACAGAGTTGTGATAATTAAATATATAAAAATTAGAATATACAATAAATGACAGCTTTCATTATGGCTGTGGTTTAGGGATGAGGATGAGACTTGTCCCATGAGGAACAATCACATGGCCTTTCCAGGGAGAAAAACAAGAATCTTGACTTAGCTGGATGACAGAAATAGGTATTATAGGGGTGGGTTAGTTGGAATAGTAATATTTTTTTTAAAAAAGAGAGAGAAATTGAAATTTAAAAAAGGTTTAAAAACCTTCTTTGTGCTTTCTTTCATTAAGAGTTGACCTTGAAGACTCCCACTAATCAAATTTGGGACAATTTGATCATGAACATGTTGGTATGGCTGTATGAAAATGATGGCAAAAGCCATGAGCTCAAAAGAGTTAATTAAAAGGGTGGGGGATGGGGAATAAAGGAGGAGAGAAGGGGGCAAAATAGGAAAACAAAACCCTTTTCTTTACCAAAGAATGCCAGCTAATAAATGTTGATAAAATGATGATGCCTAAGGAAAACACTGTTGTGCAATCCCCAAGGATCATGAGTGGTGATAAAACCATTGAGTGAAAGGTTGTTGGTATCAGGGGTTGAATTATGTCCTCCAAAAAAGATATGTTTAGGGCCTAATCCCCTGTACCCTGGCATGTGCCCTTATTTGGAAACAGGGTTGTCATAGATATAATTAGTCAAGATGGGGTCATACTGGAGTAGGGCGGGCTCCTAATCCAGTGTGACTGGTATCCTCATGATACCATGAGAAGACCCAGAAACACAGGGATAGCACCATGTGAAATGGAGGCCAAATCGCAGTGCTGCGGCTGTGCACGCCAAGGAATGCTGAGGGCTACTAGAAGCTGGAGGAGTCAAGGAAGGATTTTCCTCTACAGGTTCCAGAGGGAGCATGGCCTTGCCGATATATTATTTTCATACTTCCAGCCTCCAGACAATAAATTTCTATTTCTAAGCCACCTAATTTGTGTGTACTTTGTTACCATAGCCCTAGCAAACCAATACAATGGGGAACAGGGTTGACACAGTGCACCAAAGTATCACCCCACGTATAAAAAAGATAGAGCTTTCCAAAGGAGAGATTTGTCAGTTACCGCTTAACCAAGTATCAAACTTAACATCACTAATAGTGGGACAACCTGACCTCCTTGTATACCTCCTGATGTGATGCAATGAGAGATACACAAAATCCCTTTGATAGACTGATTGCAATAGGAGGTGGAGTTTATTTCTCTACCACTTAACTCTGGGCTGGCTTTGTTATTTGCTTTTGCCAAAATAATGCAGCTGAAGTGACAGAGTGCCAGTTCTAAGCCTAGCCCTCAACAGATGATTCTACACTCTTTCAGACCCTGCCTCTTCCATGAGAACAGGCCAGGGCTAGCCTGCTAAGTGTGACACACTGATGGAACTGAGCCTACTCATCCCAGCTGAGGTCAGTCTAGACTGACCATTCAACTTACCAAATGACTTGGGATGCATGAACAAGTCCAGCCAAAATTAGCTGAGCCCAGCCCAGAGCAGCAGAACTACCTAGCCAGTGGTTCTTAATACTATGCCACTGAATTTTGGGAAGTTTTGTTATGCAGCAATAGCTAACTATTACAGTCATCTATGTAGTTAATAATATTCTTGCCATTAGTTTAAATCCAAACTAGTCATGAGGAAAGAATCAGAAAAATTTATGGTGTAGGCATTCTACAAAACAATTGGCCTAGATACTACAAAAGAGTCAGTGTCATGAAAAACAAATAAACAAAATGGGGAACTGTTCTAGACAGACCAGAACAGGATTTTTCAACTTAGGCACTAATTGACATTTTAGACCAGGTAATTCTTTGTTGTGAGGGGCTGGCCTATAACTGTAGGATATTTAGCAGGAATCCCTGGTCTCTATCCACTAGATGCCAATAGCACCCCGAGTCATGACAGTCAAAAATATTTCCAGACATTGCTAAATGTCCACGTTAGGGCCCTGGGCTAGAGAAACAGAATCAAATGCAAGGTATGGAACTTATTAAGATCTTGGATCAAAGAAAAAAAGATCTCTATAAAAGGCATTTGGGACAAATGAAGAAATTTGAAGATGAACTTCAAGATATTATTCAGTCATTGTTAATTTTCCCAGGCCTGAAAATGGTGTTGTAGTTATGCAAGAGAATGCCCTTATTCTTAGAAGATGTACGCTGAATTATTTTAAGTGATTCTTAGAAAATGTACGCTGAATTATTGTAAGTGAACTGTCAGGACATATTGAATTTACTTTCAAATGCTTCAATAGATAAAAATGTATAGGGGCATTCATTGTACCATTCCTTTGACCTTTGTGAGTTTGAAATTTTTCAAAAGAAAAAGTTGAGGGGAAGAGAGTTAATTGCATCTTTAGTGCCTGAGTCCTTATTAATCTAATGTGATAGGAGGAGCAGGCTTGCTGTAAATGAATCTGGGGGCTCGTTCTGTGTTGGACGGTGAACTAGCTCAAACCAGGTGTGGTGGGCTAGGCCTGAGGAAGGGGGCTTCTCCCAGCCTGAGGAACTGTACACAAGTTCATATTCCCATGGGACTCCACTGTCTTCCTTTCCCTTGTGTAACATCCCATGGGACCAAAAGTTTAGGCGCTGGGCAGATTGTGTGTGTTTCCCAGACAACTCTGGTAAACAGCTGATACCAAAATCCAGGTTGCCTGGTGCCAAAATAGTCTGATTATTCTTTTCACTGGTAAAGCTGTTCTCACACTTGCTGTACACAAAAAAGAGACCAGAAGAGAGACAGTGTTCCCTTCGCTGGAACATAAACCATTCTGTGAGGCTAGCAGGTCACCCAGGGGACAATGGGAGGATGGGGTCTCTGTGCCTTCCCTGCTCTTAGTGACCCTGCCTTTGTAAATTTTCTCTTTCCACAGGAAAAGCTAATCTCTTAACCTGTACCATGTGACAGTGAAATTCAAATCAAGCTCTGGTGCATTAAAGGGGCAACTGCAAAGGCACCCATCTTGCAAGAGAGCTAACATTTAAAACAGGGCAAAACTCAGGAACCAAAAAGGAAAGTGCTGATAAAGGCATTCATGTAAAACCTCAAAAACTTGTATATGGTAAAAACAAAAATGATGACAACACCAACACCATAAACAGAGCCAAAGACAAATGGCACAGTAGAAAAAATTATTTGCAATCTAACAGAAAAAGTGCTTATTTTTGTATTTTACTAAGAGATCTTGTAGTTTTAAGAGGAAAAAAGTGAACAAGAAAATGGGCAAAAAATATGAACAAATATTTCATAAAGAAAATAAGAATGGCAGAAACCACTTGGAAAAAAATGCTTAACTTCATTAGTACTTAGAAAAATGCGAATCAAAACATCAACATGATACCACTTTTACCCATGAGTGACAAACAGTTTAAAACTCAGTAAAACTTAGTTTTGGCAAAGTTATGATGGAACTTACACTGTTGATAGAAATACGAAGGAACAACTTTTTTTGAGATTACAATTTAGGAACATCTAACCCACTCTTAAATGTATGTATATTTTGACCCAGCAATTGCATTGAAAGGAATTTATCCTTTAGATAGAGTTGTATAAGTTCCCAATGACATGTGTATAAAGACATTCATGGAAACATTATTTATAATAACAGTATAAATAGAAATTACTTAACTGTTAATTCACTGGGCAATGGTTAAATAAATTTATGGCACATCCAATGATTAAAAGATCTGCATGTGCTGACAAGGAAATATTTTTAAATGAATAAACTAAGTTATACGACACTCTATGTGATCCGCTCTGTGTAAAAATGCAGTATATTTTACATATCTTTGTATGGAAAAAATACATAAGAAATAATTAAAAGCACTTACCTGCGATAAGAGTGGGAAGGAGATTTTTTTTAAATTTACAGTTTTAATTTACAGTTGACCCTTGAACAACGCGGGGTCCACTTACATGCGAATTTCTTTTTCAATCAAATGAGGATCAAAACTACTGTATTTGTAGAATGTGAAGCCTGAGTACATGGAGGGTCAACTTTTCTCAGGTTTCACAGGGCCAACTACAGGACCTGAGTACGTGCAGATTTGGGGATACCTAGGAGTCTGGGAACGAATCCCCTGTATGTACTGAGGAATGACTATATTTTTATTATGGTCCATTACTTTTACAACGGGAAAAAAATGCACAGATTGTGCCTTGAAACAACTTTCAAACTGTCAATCAGTGGACCTTCTGATACTTTTGCAGAAAACATTTTAATAACTGAAACAAGATAAGGTTGTATGTGGGATAAACTGACTTTAGCTGGAGATGCAAATATGTAGAGTATGAGCCATTGCAACTAGAAGTATGATTTTTAGAACCTGGGAAAGTTGGATTAGAGCAGTGAGCAGCTTCCTTAAGCAGTCCTGGGTCATTCACTCACTTTTCTTAAGTGACTTAAGCCCAGCCTTCAGCAAGACTCCTATTAGAAAGCCAAAGTAGCCCAGCAAGGAAAAAAATGTAATAGGACATTTTCTTTCTCCTTTTCTTTCTTTCCCTCTCTGTGGAGTTACTTCAGGAACATGAAAATCAAGATGTAAACTGAGATATGAAAAAAATTGGCCACGGTATTATTTATTTATTTATTGAGACAGGGTCTTGCTCTGTCACTGAGGTTGAAGTGCAGTGGCATCATCACAGCTCACTGCTGCCTCCAACTCTTGGGCTCAAGGGATCCTCCTGCCTCAGCCTCCCAAGCAGCTGGGACTACAGGCATGTGCTACTCTGCCCAGCTAATTTTTTAAATTTTTTGTAGGGGATGGGAGGGTCTTGCTATTTCCCAGGCTGGTCTTGAACTCCTGGCCTGAAGAATTCCTCCCACCTCAGCCTCACCAAAGTGCTAGGACTACAGGTGTGAGCCACCATGCCCAGCCTTGCCAAGGTGCTTGGATGATTCTTGCTCCTCACAAATGCATCGTATCTGTGTTTGGCTGGTCCTCTTAAAGCACCCAACGTATTAATCTGAGAGGACAGCCTCTATCAGGGGAACATTTTTTTTGTTGTTGTTCTTGGTGAAGTGGCACATTCAGTTCCTGGTGCAGGCTCACACAATTCCCATTAGTCATTTCACAGCTGTATCTTGGGAAGAGAAAATCTCAAATACTTTTGGCTGATTTCACAAAGAAACTAAAAACAAGGCCTTCCCTCTTCTCTCACAGTTCCCATTTGTTTACAATTTTCAAGTCAATAAAACATGTCTGTCTTTGTGGATGTTTCTCCTAAATTTTTTAGTTGTCTGCTGATCTACCTACCTGGCTTCCACTCTACCTGTATACCCCTAGGTTTGTTGCCCTCATGTCGCAGGTGGACGCTGGGCTACCCACCCTAGTTTGTTATTAAATTAACGCAATTTTTGTTTGGTGGTGTACGATTCTAAGGTTATTCAGGGACACTGTTTAAAAAGACAGGTCAACTGTCAAGTGAGACACCGAATCTGATCATAAGTTTGTTCTTTTTTAGGTTGTTTAAGGACATTAGGTGAATGTATAAATCTGTTATTGTAGAGTCACTGTGAATACTGAAGATGCACATACGGGGATCATTATCTTTGTCTGGCTTGTGACAGCTGGCCCTGATTTAGTTATTTCCTCAAGAAGACACTTTGAACAATTATTGAAGTGCCTCCCCTCTGTAATTACAATAATAATGATGATGATTTTGCAACTGAATATGCAATTCAGGGTGTATATACTCAACTACTGTTTTTAGCTTGTTTCTCTTTTTACATTGATATCAGCTGCTCTTGTCAGGATTATTGATGAACAGAGAACCATTTTTCTTTTGAGGGTCAATGAACTACATGAAAAAAGTAATCTAGGGCCTATACAGGGAGTTATAAGAAAGACAATTATTGTAGTTAGTATTTAAGGAATGCTAACTATGAGCAAAAAGTTCTTATTTTTCCTCCTTGGAGAGAGAAATATAATATTTTCAGTACCTATTTGCTTTTAAAATTAAGAAAATATTTAATAATTATAAATATCTGAAGGCCTTTGTTCCATATTATAGTCAATTAAGGAGCTGCAGGTGGGAAAAATGATGAACTAGAAATGAGAGGTGTGTGTTGCAGGAAAGGGGGAGAGAGTAGGGAGCGAAAGAAAGTGAGACGGATGGGGAAGGAAGAGGGAGGCACCAAGGAGCATCGAAATAGACAAGGGATGAGAGGAATATGAATGACAGTGGTGGGATTGGAAGCAGGGGAAGGAGACGGGTAGGAAGAGAGAGGAAAGGGGAAGAGGAAAATGGGTGAAGAAAGAGAAAAGGGAAAAGACTGAGTAGTTTGGAATATTAAAAAAACAGCATTTAGCCGGGCGCGGTGGCTCACGCCTGTAATCCTAGCACTCTGGGAGGCCGAGGCGGGTGGATAGCTCAAGGTCAGGAGTTCAAGACCAGCCTGAGTAAGAGCGAGACCCCGTCTCTACTATAAAATAGAAAGAAATTAATT
>CAUYRT010078549.1:0-12283 GCA_963574885.1 Lepilemur ruficaudatus
CGCATGCCTGTAGTCCCAGCTACTTGGGAAGCTGAGGCAGTAGGATCACTTGAGCCCAGGAGTTTGAGGTTGCTGTGAGCTAGGCTGACGCCACAGCACTCACTCTAGCCCAGGCAGCAGAGTGAGACTCTGTCTCAAAAAAAAAAAAAAAAAAAAAAAAATTGGTGAAATAACCACACAAAGAACTATTTCACGTCATTGGTGGACACAGTATTCTGACAACACATTCTTAGAGAGATAGATTCCTTTCCCCGGCCCCAGCCCAGAGATGGGGGTCTCACTGTGACCCAGCTGGCTTTGCACTCTTGGCCTCAACAGATCCTCCCGCCTCAGCCTCCCCAGTAGCCAGGACTACAGGCATGAGCCATCACACCTGGCTCTCTTAGTAAGATCTATGTTAAGGACAAAAGAAACCTGTAAAAATGTCTTTACTCCATAGGCTTATTTTTAGTGGCAATGTTAAAATTGTTATTTAAAACTCACTTATATCGTAGGATACAGCAAATACATAAACACATTGTTACTAGGAACTATAACTTTTACTGTAAAAGACATATAGATAAAAAGATTAGAAAAAATATACTTTCCCTCAGGGCCCATACTTGGTAACTTTGGACTTACTGTCTGATGTGGTCCAGCCTGGAAGGTCCTGGAGGGGAGGGCGGGGCTGGGGGCTCTGCCCCAGCACCTCACTGCGCCAAGTGTGGGTGAATGAAATGGCACATCACGGGTGCATCACGTGACCGCTGACTCCCTCCTGCCACCCACCTCAAGGCCTGGGCTCCGCTTACCACCTGCAATTCCAGGGCCTACTGGCATGTCCTGGCTTCAGGTAGCCCGACGCCTGATGTCTATGAACAAGCACTCATCTTTGCCCAAACCTCACACCTAGGGGCCCGCAGGAGACCCTCTCCTGGGCCCACAACCTGTGACATCACTGGGTCTTCAAATGCCAGCACTGGACCGGGCTTGAGCTATGTCCAGGATTTCAAAATGCCCAAGCAAAATCTCCCAGGTCCCTCCAGCCCTCCCCAGGCCGACCTACCAGCCGGGGGCGTCTCTGGGTTGAAACTGTGGCAATAATGGCTGTTGAGTTAATGAAAGGTAGGACAGTAAATGGTATCGCATAAACGCAGACTGATCAACAGAGTCTTTTACGAGCTGGTGAGACGAAGGCAGGCAAGGCTGAGGGCTGCCCCTTTATCAAGGCCTGACTGAAGACCTCCCCCAGGGCCACCTGGGGCCTGGCCAACACTGGAACTCAACTCCAGCACCAACGGTACAGAGATTCAGAGCATTTGCTCTGGGGCAAGATGGGCTGGGTTCAAATCCCGGCTGTGCCACCAGAGCTGTGACCTTGGGCAAACTATCTTACCCCTGGACTGTTTCTCATCGGGAGGCAGGCTATTAACAGGACCTAACTTGTGAACTCCTGTGCGGACAAAATCATGCTGTGCAGAGAAGTTTTAGTACCCTGCTTCCCACAGTGCGGTCCTGGGAGTGTGTGGGAGGGGCCCTCAGCTCCATCCCAGTGCTCTGTGACAAGACCCCAGGGGGCACCTGCGTCCCCGGACATACCAGCTGCTGCCCAAGTGTCGTGAGATGGACGCGGTCCCAGCCACACCCGCCTCCCAGGGAAGGGCTTATTCCTCAGGGACTCACGCTGGTCCAGGAAAGGCCCCTTCCGGGTCTGCTGGGAGGAACTGGGGCAGAGAGAGACGGAGGCTGCTCTCATCACGTTATCCTTTTCTACTTTATTACTTCAAATTAACAACCACGATAAAGCTCAAAAAAGTCCAATATTTACACAGGAAAAAAGTACAAAATTCCCCCCAAAGTTCTTCAGTATTTTTTTTTCAGTTTTTTAAATTACAAAGTAATAAAAACCTTTGCTCTTTAATTAAAAAAAAAAAAGGAAAAAGGGGAAACAGAGGTAAATAAATTAGGAAACACACATGGAGAAAACAAAAATAAGAACGAAACCAGGAGTTAACTAGGAAGGATGGATAAATCCAACACTCAGCCCTGACCTGGGACCTCCTCAGAAAGGTGGAACCCAGGGAGAGGGGCCCCAGGTGACTATCAGAACCAGGGGAGTAATTTATAACCCAGAGCCACATGTTTCTAGAAGTAGTCTCCACAGATTCTGCCCTAAGACCAGGAACAGATGACAGGGCTGCCACAGGCTGATGACAGTCTTCGGGGGACCGGGGTGGTGAGGACCCACTGTGCCCTGAGGGACGTCGACGTCACTGCCCACCCCATGTCCTTGTCAGGAGACACGGGAGAAAGGAATCCGGCCTGGGAGGTGGGGTGGGGCATGGCACCTGCTGCCCTGGGGAATGCAGCTACGCACACAAGGCACCTTGGCCCCCACGACCTCCCCACCCACTCAAGGTCTCCACGGAGAGGCATAGGAGGACCCGAACGCCTGGGAGACACCGGGAAAAGCACAACGCAGAAGTCAGCCGCTGTCATCTCAGAAGAGGCGGGGGCTGTGCGTGTCTCCTTGCTTCTCAGGCTCACGAAACCCAGTGGGACCTGCTTTCGACTGACCACCTCACTTCCTGACGTGACTCCTCCGGCCACCTCCAATGGCACGTGAGGACCGGCTGCAGCTCTGAGGTGTTCCTCTCCGAGCAGGTGTGGTCGGTGGGGAACAGGTGGCTGGGGTAGGACTTGGCGGTTGGCTCCCGTGCCCAGGGTCGTGGGGCGAGTGTTGGCTGGGCAGCTGCGCCGACAGGGAGCAAGAACCCTCGGTGTGAAGGGCATCCCATCTTCTTGCCATTGGCAAAAAATCAAAGAAACAAAATCCATTGTCGGTCTTGTGCTGGGTTTTTTTCCTTTTGAGTGGTTTTTTTTTTCCATTTTTTTTTGTTGTTTTTTTAAAAAGAAAATACAGTGAAGACACTAGAAGGGGAAGAGAGGACAGGTTAGGTGCACAGCTGCCTCTAGCCACCCTTCTGCCAGCTCCTGTCTTCTTGTCTCCCCGTCCGTCCTCTCTGGGCCCCAGAACCTGGCTGAAGGCCCAGGACGCGGGAGCAGCTCCATTTTTATGAGAAGGAAACAGATCCTCCCTCCGCCTCCACCTGCCAGCGAGTGGCTCCCACAGCCACACAGCTGACCGCCCTGCAGATGGCTAATCCTGCGCCTGAGGTCTGATGACGGTCACCCCACTTCATGCCTCTGCTCTCTCTGCGGATGAAGTTCTGCGAAGCCAGTCACGCTCGGTGTGTCCTGGCGTGAGGCTGAGTCCCCCAACATGTAAACTACTGCCTAGCAGCATCCATCCCTTCCCCAGGGCACTCCGACTGTCCCCTCTCATACCCAAGGAACCCACAGCCACCTCCCCTACCCCAAGCCAGCCCCAGAGTGAAGTACTCTACACCAACCCAAGGCCTTGTGCAGGCACAGAAGAACCACCAAGGCTCACACTTGCCAGAGGGCCCCTCCTGACCCTGCAGAGGCCAGCGAGGGCCTTTCTCCACGGCAAGGGAACTCTTAAGTCAAAGGCCCTGTTCTAGTGCGTTGCATGAATTAACCCGGGTAACAGCCCAGAGACTAAGAGCCCTGGGCAGGTCAGAGGGTGGGCCTATGACCCTGTCTCTGCTAGGAACCAACTTTCCAGACTGTGTTAAGGCAAAGGGGGCTGGAAGACTGGCCCAAGGGCAGGAAAGGGTTCTCCAGCAGAAATTAATCAACGTGGGGCCAGGCCTGCTCAGAGGAAGCCTCAGCCCTCCCTTGAGGTCCCTTGGTTTTGGGGGACATGGTACCATCTGCCACTCCTTGGATCCTTTCCACAATACACCAGTCTCCTCCTGGGGGCATGGGTGTTTCTAGACCAACCAGGCTGGGCCCGTCTGCAGCAGACACCGACTCACCTAAGCAAACACTGGTCCGATGGTGGCACTCCTCACTTCCCGAGATGGTCAAATGGCACGCTTGTCTTGGGGGGGGGGGGAAGAGAAGGGGGCACAAGCTTCAAGTCAAGTCCCTCAGCTGCCGGCAATGGTAATTTGGCAAGTCTGTCCCCGCTGTGGCACCCCACCCTACCCCCACCAAGCCAGGGGAAGGCATGTATGATCCCATGACCCTGAGATGTCCCTGTTTTGTAAATAAGATCGGGGCCCAACTGACCACTCCAGGCCACCCCCGAGTGGAGACCCCTCCCCCACAGGCAGTAGGAGGGCCGGTCTCCCACCCACCGACCTGGGGCAACCAGGGATGCCCCCTTCCCAGCTGTCTTAGTTCAAACACGGCCCTTAAGTGGAGCCATGGGATGGGACCTCACCCAGCCCTCCATCCCATTCTCTTGCCAGTGTCGACAGGGGTTGTTGGGGGCTGCCTGCTGGCAGGGACCATGAGCACCTCATTTCCAAGTCCCTGCTGCTCACTGGGGCTGGGTCTCCAGCAGTGAAGGCTGGATCCCAGCTCCACCACCTGCTGGGGTGAGTTACTTCTCTGAACCCTGATTTCTGACCCTGCTCAATGGGGCTAATTAGGCCTCAGGGGATTAAATAAGATGCACCCTGGGCTCTACGAAAGGGGCCTGCTCCAAGGTTATGGGAGTCAGGAGAGAACAGAACAGCCGAGGCCAGAGCCTGCCCTGGGCAGTGTCTATGGGGTCTGCAGCTCAGCCACGCACCACAGAGGGACTGCGAGTGGCTGCGGTGAGGGCAGCTCACCTGTGAGGCTGGGATCCGGGAGACCTCTTGCCGCCCAGTGAGGTCTGAGGATGAGACGTTGGCGGGCGCGCCCCTGTGCAGCCTCATACTCACCTTCCTCTCCCGGTCGACCCGCGAGATCGCTCTGGGAGACGTATTGCCTAGAGGACGAGGCAAGGGAAGCCGCCCTCAGAGTGGGCACTAACAGAGCCCGCAGCCCCTGGGCCCCCCACTGCCCGAGGCCCCTGCTCACCAGCTTGCTGGATGCGGGAGGTTGGGGTGGAGGCCACAGGCTCGGCTGCACTGCGGAGCCGGTTGGCGGTGGCCCCTGTGGGGGGGCCAGGGGGCAGGGCCCGGGTCGCGGACCCCCGCAGCTGCCCCATCCTCTCCTCGCGCTCGTGTTCTCGCCGCTCCCGGTCCACGTCCTCGGGGTTCCGGGATGCACCCTGCGGGGACGCGGGATGAGACGTCAGCCCTGGAGGCCAGGGTGCTCTGGGCCCCAGCCCCCACAGGGCAGAGCAGGGCAGGCCGGGTAGGCATCTCAGAAACCTCCGATCCAGCCTGCTCCTCAGAATGGGAAACCATGATCCACGATCGCACAGCAGAGAAACGAAGACACACAACCACCCAGAGGGGAAAGCAGTTCCGAGAGCCAGAGGGAGGTCACTCAGCCCCAGTCTCATGGGGCTGGAATCGGAGCCAGGAGGGCTGATGTCCCCAGTATGACCAAGGACACCCCTTGGCCCTCCTGACCTGGGGCTAAGGCCTGCCCTGCCCCCTCTGTGTACCAAGAGCCTTCAGCCCCTCAGGGTTTCCAAACTGAGCAGGGCAGGGCTCAGAGGGCCACTGGCAGACAGGGAAGGGGTGGTCAGAGAGGGGAAGGGACAGCCTCAGTCACAGAACTAGTTGAAGGTTGGGCCAGTACTCAAACCAGGTCTCCTGGTGCACAGCCAGGGGCTCTTTCCATGAGAAGGCTGTCCTTCCCCTGCCCTGGGACCTACAATGGCTTCTGGCAGGTTCTGTGGCAGCCACAGCCAGGAGGCCCGGGGGAACCACAGATGCTGCCTGCCTTGGGACAGGGGCTCAAGGGGAGCTGGAGAAGAAGACGGGGCTAGGTGCCCCATGGAGGAAGAGGTTCCCTGAGCCCCCTGTGTGAGAGGAAATGAGAAAGGCCCAGAGAGGAGCAGGCGAGGGGGCACTGCCCGCTGAGTTACCTAGTTGGTCCTGGGGGTGTCCACAGAGAAGGGCGGGGGGCTGGCAGGAGGGGGGCCGCATCTGTGGAGGAGAGAGCTGTAGGCTGAGTTGGGGGCCTACTCGTGGGCTGTGGGGTGGGGCTTCTGCAACCCATGTCTCTCCCAGGGGACTGGCCAAAAAATGGGGCTGGGCTGGGCTCCGTCCTAACTCCAGGAAACAGTGGCTAGGATCAGGATGATCCCTGAATCCTAGTGAGGCACCAAGGCCCAGAGAGCCTCATGACTGCCTAGGCCCACACAGCTCCAAAGCTGGAGTCTGACCCCAGGCCTCTGCCACCTGGTCCCACTCTGCTCTCTGCACGCCAAGAGGATGCTGTTCAGAGACCTGCCTTAGCAGAACATTAGGAGCACATTTCCCTATCCTCCTACCCAGAAGCCTACAGGGCAGGCCTGGGAGCCTCAGGGCTCCAGCTCCTGATCTCTGGTCCTCGCCCTGGGCTTCCACCCCTTCAGTTAGAGGGTGGCAAAGGGTGACTCAGCCAGAGCCACAGCAGAGCCTGAGGGATAAACAAAAGCTGAGGCCCCTACTTATTAAACCACCTGCAGACAGGGGCACACTGGCTCTGCAAGGCAGGTCGATCTTGTCCCTGAGCTGGGTAAACTGAGGCTAAGTGATTTGCCCCAAGGTGCACAGACCTGTGGCTCCAGCCCTTTGGGACACCAGCAGGCTCAGGCCAATGCCCGTCTTAGAGAAGGAGGTAAACTTTTCTCCCCGTTTCAATCCAACCCAAGCAACGCCTCAGGAAATGCACATCAGGGAGCTTTCTTGGCCTTTATTTCCCCACAAGAAAACACAGAAGTTCAGCCATGTCACACAGGCATCCGCCCCTGCTGTATGGACCTGTCCATGGCTGTGAATTTCTTCCTGGCTGGCCAGACCTCGGAACACGGTGGCTGTGTGTGCTGAGAGCGGCATCTGGGCGCTGGGGCTCCAGGGATCCCAGTGCCCCGATGCTCAACACGACGGGCAGCCACTCCAAGGAGGTCAAGGGCAGGATCCTCCCCATGGGAATCTATAGCCGGTTGGCACCCAGCAGAGTGTCCTGCCTGCTGCCAGGCGCTAGTGAGCGATTCCGCAGGACCGGGTGGTATGGGAGGGGCCTGGCTTTGGCGTGAAGGATGTGGAAGGTTCCGACTGCACGTCTTGCAGATGCTCCTGCCAGGGGCTGCTAGAAGTGGTTGAGCAGCGATGGGCCAGAGAACAGTGGAGGAAAACGCTGTAGGCGCCACTGCACAGCTTCTGACTCCAGGACCTGCCCCAAGTGGGACCCCAGGAAGGGGGTCACAGTGCCAGCAACAGGTGGGGAGGGTGCTCCTGGCTTAGCTCGAGAAGAGATCTTCGTGGCTGGACAGTCCCGTGAGAGGCTCCGTAACAGAGGTATCTAGAGCAGTGCTGTCCACAGAACTTTCTGGTATGATGAAGGGAATGGTCACACCTGCCTTGCTGGATGTGGTGGCTCTAGTCAGCCACTTATGGCTCCTGAGAACTTGAAATGTGTCGAATGTGACTGAGGAACTATATTTTCAATTTTGATTAATTTTAATTAGTTAAGACTTAGCCACATGTAGCCAGTGGCTACCACTTTGGACAGCAAAGGTCTGGGGAATGAAAAATCCATTCTTGGAGCTGTGCTGAGCCGAAGGGTTGAGGCCATCGCAGAATCAGAGTCAGGAATGACTTTTCCTAACAATGAATGAATGCCTAGTGCCCAATGCCTTGAGGTGAGAGGAGCTGGCCCCGGGAAGCCTGGGTCACACTCTGATCCAGAAGGTCTGGGGTGACAGAGAACGCGCGTCCCACCCCTGCCCATCTCCCACCCCTTCTCCCTGAAGTCCTTGGCCTGTGAGATCCCCGTCCTCTGTCCTACTCCTTAGGGAACAGGACCTGGCCACTGTCTGAAACCCAGAGAGTAGAGGATCCCAAGCCCAGCGAGCTGACCTCAGCGTCCAGGAGAACAAAGCCTCACTCCTGAGCATGTGGCAGAGTGGGCCAAGCGCCCGCATGAAGGCAGAGGCACACCAGGATGAAGCAGGGTAGGCGTTTAATGAGTTCAGCTTCAGTACAGAGGCCGCCGTTGGGGTCTAGCCGTGAGCCTGCTCCTGGTGTCCATTCCCACCAGGCCCCTCCCAGGCAGTGGCTGTCACTTCTCCTCCAGACTCTGTCCTGGCCCTCAGGCTGCTGTTTCATTCCCGAGAATCCCGAGGCAGGGCCTTTTCCACCACGCCCTCTCCGCTGTACTGCCACCTCTCGGGAACAAGGGGTCCCCCATCATCCCAGAGGATGCTTCCTCAGGCCTGGCCCCAACGGGCTCAGGCACACCTGGCGACATCAGAAATGGGGCCCTGGAGTCCAGACCACAGGCCAGTAGTTTGAGGGGGGCAGCTCCTCCACCTCCTCCACAGGCCTATCTGGGGGGCCCTGGGTGCCCAGGGGCGCCGGGCACCTGGAAGGGACAAAGAGAGCACAGCTGAGGCTCGGCCTCTCGTGCTCGCTGGCCAACTGGCAAATTGTGGAAAGGCCGGGCCTCGGAGGGTCCTTACCAGTACGTAGATGGGAACGTGGGCCCGGCACAGGGACAGGGGCGGGGACAGAATGGTGCAAGAGCTTCGCTGTCACAGGGCTGAGCCTGGCTCGAAGCAGCCCCCTTTTCCAGAAGAGACGTGAAACAAGACACACAATTTCACAGATTCCGGAGCTCCAGGCACGGCTGACAACGCTGCTCCCCACCCCACCCCAGGACCCTTAAAAGAGGGAGACAGAACAGCAGCCTAGCAAGACCCAGGGTCCCATGACCAAGAAGAAAGAAACCACTATGAAACGGTCTAGGCCGGCCAGAGGGGCCACGGCGGAGGCAGCCTGGGACGTGCAGAACAAGAGCAGCAGGGTGGCGTAGGCAAGGGCCAAGGCAGTAGGGAGGCCCGCCAGCACCACCCAGGCCCTGCCACACGCGCCCAGGAAGGACTCGAGGCCAAGCCAGGTCCTCTGAGGTCTGGCGGGAGACAGCACCCTGCTGGCACTGAGGAGGCTGGGGCCAGGGGGCTCTGGGACCCCAGTGAGCTCGGCCGCACTGTCCAGCTCATATCCCCCGCGTGCTGGGAGGCCTGCCCGCCACCGGGTCGCTCTGGCCCCAGGAGTCAGGGCCTTCCCTGTGCAGTCCCCCAAGCCCGCCTTGGCCTCCAGGTGACTCACGAATTTGAGCATGTTCCAGTCGAAGACATAGTCGTAGGAGAAGCCCTGCCGGTGGAAGAGGTTGCGGAAGAGCTGGCGCAGGTAGGAGTAGTCGGGCTTGTCGTCGAACCGCAGGGAGCGGCAGAAGTTGAGGTATGTTGAGAACTCAGCTAGTGGGGTCACAGGGGACAGAGGAGGCTGCTGTGAGGCTGTGCTCCCAGAGTCCCCCTGGCAGAGCCATTCTTGCTACCCACCGTCCCTGCAAATACTTTCAGTCTAGGGGGGGCAGGATGAAGAGACAAGAGAACTACGGCCCCCCGGTGGAGATAAATCCCCAGCCTGCCTGAGAGCAGAGCCTCTGAAAACAGGAGGAATGAAGACCTGCGGACAGTGGGCAAGAGTCCCTTCACCTGCCCTTCCCAAGCTCTCAGGGATCACAAAGCCCACAGAACAATGGCTGTCATACACTCAAAGGACATTAGGGAGCCTGACGGGGCCTCCCAACACAACCTAAGCAACAGGATGAAAACTTCCACTTCCTCCTGAAAAGAGTCGGGGTTGAGGGGATGGCTCTGGGAGCTAAGGCAAGAAGGTGGGCTGGTGACACTGGGGACACTGGGGACAGAGGAACCAGGCCAGGGGAGCCCAGGCCTCCCAGCTATGCCTGAGCAGCAGCAGAGAGCCCGTGATTAATGCCCTGGTGCCAAGGCTGTGGAAGTCCCACATGGGTTTGTGTGGCCTTATCTTCCCCACGGAAAGGGCACTGCGGTCCCCAGGCTACTCTGGGCTACTCACAGGGGTAGCCTTTGCAGAGGACCTCAATGGGTGTTGACATCTTCTTCTCGCTGATCCGCTCATACTTCTGGCGCTTGGTGGCTGCTTTCAGGCCCTGCCACGGCAGGGAGCCCAGGTTGAAGTACATGAGCACGTAGCCCAGACTCTCCAGGTCATCTCGACGGCTTTGCTCTGCACAGAGAATCGAGGGCAAGGTGAGGGGCAGGGTCCACTCAGGCCCCCAGCTCCTTCTCTGGGTCATGTTCCTCACTGTGCCACCTCACACTCTCATCACATGCTAGCTGGCTGCAACCTTGTTTTAAACAGGTACTGCTACTATCTCCCTCCTACAGAGAAGGGGCCCGAGGCAGAGCTTTCTCAACTCAATCTGGGCCTAGTTTTTCCAGCTCAGGCACTTAATCATTCAACGACCATGAGTGGGCACCCACAGCCTCCTTGTCTGGCCCACCCCGTGGAGAGCGCACAAGTTTTGGCATTAGATCGGGCTCGGGTCAAAGCTGGCTTTGGCATTCACTCAGCCTCACAACCTCGGGCAACCTGTGTGAAGCCTGAGCCTGCGCAGCAGGGAAACGTCCTCGCCAACCCACGGGGCTGCGGTGAGAGTGAAACCAGGCATGCGTGGGAGAAGACCCAACTTTGTGCAAGGTCCGGATTAGGTCCAGGCTTGGGGACAGATGGGGTGGAGACTTTCTCAGTGAGGCTCACTAGAAAAGTGCCCAAAGGCCTCCAATCAAGCTGGGGGCGGGAGGGCTCGAGAAAGCCAGGCCCTGGCCAGGAGCCACAGGTGCGCTCTGCTCCGGCCTGGCTTGCTCACCGATGCCCAGGTGGGTGTTGATGGAGGCATAGCGGGCAGTGCCAGTCAGGTTCTTGTTTTCCCGGTAGGGGATGTGCTGGTGGGTGCGGGCGTCCCGGTACTTCTTGGCCAAGCCAAAGTCGATGATGTAGACCAGGTTGCCCTTCTTCCCTAGCCCCATGAGGAAGTTGTCGGGCTTGACGTCCCGGTGGATGAAGTTCTTGGAGTGGATGTACTCTATGCGGCTGATCTGGGAGAAGGAGGGGAGGAGAGAGCAAGCCATTCACCAGGTGTTCCATGGAGGGGCCTTCACCAAGCGCCCTGAGCCAGGCCTGGGCTGGGGGGTTGAGGGCTGGGGCCACAGAGCTGGAAAATGCACACGTGGTCCCTGCCCTGGTGAGGGAGAAAGATCTGTATTCCACTACGAAGGACGATGTCAAGGGGCAGGTCAGGGAAGGCTTTCTGGAAGAAGTGACATTAGGACGGACTCTGAAGGAGGAATCAAACAGGTTTGTTGTGAGACAGGGAAAGAGAGCCAGGTCAGAAAGCTGATAGTAAGACCCAGAAATGAAGATGGAGCTGGAAAGGCCCCCTAGAAGCCTTGCCTGGCTCTACCCTTGTGGGACCTGGGCAGCCAGAGTCAGAGAGGCGACCAGATTCAGGGGGGGGCGGGAGGGCAGGCGTGACAGAGACGGAGCACAAAGACAGGACTCTAAAGTCAGGCAGACACACAGCCTTTTCTTTCTTGTAAGCAATTTTTAAACACTCCAACTAACATCCATGCGCACGACGTGTTCTCTGGAGGTCACATGCTCTGGGCCTCAGGCTTCAAAAAGCTGAGCAGCGCCTGACCCTTTCCTGAGCGCCTCACAGCCTGGAGACTCTGGCGACCCTCTGTTGGCACATGTATTTAACCTAAACCACAGAGCCTTTGCAGGCCAGCCGCAGGCCAAGACTAAAACCCCTGCACAAGGTCTCCCTGTTGCATTCCAGGCCCCAAATTCTATGGTTTCCTATTTTTAAGAAGCTTTGCTCCTCTGTGCTTACGAAGGGCTTAGGACCTGCCAACTGCCTGCCAGCGGGGCCTGCTCTGGCCTGGTGCTGCACGGCCTCCCACTTAATCCCACAACAACCGACAAAGGGGAAACTCACATGAGGCAACCGGGGCTCAGGGAGGCTTAGCAATTCACTGACGGTCACCACTCTGGGACAGGATCCAGGTCTGTCTGACCCCAGGCTCTAAAATCACCCAAGGACAGAGTCCCAAGCCCCACCCAAGGAGCCTGGAGTTGGGCCTGGAATCTGCATTTCAAACAGACACCTCCCAGCTACTCGGGAGGCTGAGGCAGGAGGATAACTTGAGCCCAGGAGTTTGAGGTTGCTGTGAGCTAGGCTGACGCCACGGTACTCACTCTAGCCCAGGCAATAGAGTAAGACTCTGTCTCAAAAAAATAATTAAATAAATAAACAAACAAACAAACAAACAAACACCTCCAGAATTCTATAGCTGGAGGTCAAGGTCCCCTAGTCCAGGAACCAGGCCTGTCTTATGTCTCTGCCACTGTCCCCTCCTCCAGCATCCTCCTGGGCCCACTGGCACAATGGAGAA
>CAUYRT010078552.1:0-26849 GCA_963574885.1 Lepilemur ruficaudatus
GAATGTGATGTTTTGATACAGGTATACAACGTGTAATGATCAAATCAGGGTAGTTGGGGTATCTATCACCTTACGCATTTGTCATTTTTTTGTGTTATTCTTTTAGTTATTTTTAAATATACAATAAATTATAGTTAATTATGCTCACTCTGTTGTGCTACTGAACACTAGATCTTATTTATTCTATCCCACTCTACTTTTGCACCCATTAATGAACCCCATTATATTCCCCACTCCTTGCTACACTTCCTAGCCTCTGGTAACCGTCATTCTACTTTTTCCACGAGTTCAATTTCATTTCTTTTGGTCCCCACAAATGTGTAAGAGCGTGTGATATTAATTTTTTGTTTTTCTGTGCCTCGCTTATTTCACTTAACCTATTGTCCTCTAGTTCTATCCATGTTGTTGCACATGACATGATTTCATTCTTTCTATGACTTAATAATATTCCATTGTGTATATCCTTACCCATTAATCCTTTGATGGGCACTTACATTGATTCCATGTCTGCACTATTATGAATAATGCTGCAATAAACATGGGCAAACAGGTATTTTTTCCAATATACTGATTTCCCCTCCTTTGGATATATGCCCAGCAGTGGGATTGCTGGATCATATGGTAGTTTTGTTTTTTCAGGAACCTCCTTACTCAATTTCCATGGTGGTTGTACCAATTTACATTCCCATCAACAATGTACAAGGACTCTCCTTTTTCCACATCCTGTCCAGAACTCATTATTGCCTGTCTTTTGGATAAAAGCCATTTTAACGGGGTGAGATGACATCTTATTGTAATTCTGGTTTACATTTCTCTGATAGTTAGTGATGTTGAACATTTTTCAAGTACCTGTTAGCCATTTGTATGTCTTCTTTTGAGAAATATTTATTCAAATGTTTTGCCAATTTTTTAAAAATCAGGTTATTTGTGGATTTTTTTCATATTAAGTTATTTGAGCTTCTTGTCTATTCTAGTTAGTAACCCCTCGTTAGATGGGTAGTTTGCAAATACTTTCTCCCATTCTGTGAGTTGTCTTTTCACCTTGTTGATTGTATCTTTTGCTGTGAGAAAGCTTTTTAGCTTGATGCGATCTCATTTGTCTACTTTTGCTTTGGTTGCCTGTGCTTTTGAGGTCCTACTTAAAAAAATTTTGCCCAAACCAGTGTCTTATAGTGCTTCTTTAATGTTTTCTTCCAGTAGTTTCAGAATTTGGGGTCTTAAATTTAAGTCTGTAATACATTTTGAATTGATTTTTCATATGGCAAGAGTTGGGGTCCAGTTTCATTCTTCTGCATATGGATATACAGTTTTCCCAGTACCATTTATTGAAGAGACTGTCTTTTCCCCATTGTATGTTCTTGACACACTTGTCAAAAATTGGTTCACTGTAAATGCCTGGATTTCATTCTGGGTACTCTATTCTGTTCCATTCTTGTTAATTCTTTCTTCTGCTTGATCAATTCTGCTGTTGAAAGATTGTGATGCATTTTTCAGTTTGTCATTTGAATTTTTCAGCTCCAGAATTTCAGCTTGTTTTTTTTTATTATATCAATTTCTCTGTTAAATTTATCTGATAGAATTATGAATTCCTTCCTTTTGTTATCTTAAAGTTTTTTGAGCTTCCTCAGCATAGTTATTTTGAGTTCTCTCCCTGAAAGTCCCCATATCTTTGTCACCCTGGGATGGGTCACTTGTGCTTTATTTAGTTCATTTGGTGAGGTCATGTTTTCCTGGATGTTCTTGATGCTTGTGGATGTTCATCAGTATCTGGGCATTGAGGAAGTGGGTATCAATTCAATCTCTGCAGTCTGGGCTTATTTGTACCTGTCCTTCTTAGAAGGCTTTCTATGTATTCAAAGGGGACTGAGTGTTGTGATCTAAGCCTGTGGTTACTGCGGCTGTATGAGCACTAGGTAGGGCACTAAGCCCAGTAATGCTACAAGTGTTGCCTATTCCTAGAAGCACTGCCTTGGTGGGTCTGGGTGAGACCAGGGAGAATTCCCTGGGTTACCAGGCAAAGTCTCACACTCTATTCCCTCTCTTTCTCTCAATCAGAAGGAATCTTTTCCCAAGCTGTGCTGCCTGATATTGGGAGAGGAGTACTGTGAACACTCCCACAGCCCCTATTGCTGGTGCTGTGCTGGGTTGCACCTGAAGCCAGCACAGTACTGGCCCTTACCCAAGCCCTGTGATGACTGCTGGCTGGCTACCGTTGATGTTTATTCAAGGCCCAAAGGCTCTTTAATTAGCAGATGGTGAATCCTGCAAGGACTGCATTTTTCCCACCAGGGCAGTGGATTCCCTTCTGGCCCAGGGTGAGTCTGGAAACATTGTCCAGGAGCCAAGGCCTGGAATCAGGGGCTTTAGGAATCTGGTGCTTTATTTTACTATGGCTGAGCTGGTACCCAAGTTGCAAGACAAATTCCTTTGTACTCTCCCCTTTCCTTTTCCCAAGCAGAATGAGTCCCTCTTGGAGCTGTACCACCTGTAGTTGGGGCAGGCATAACATCTGGTGCCACACCCCAAGTCCACTGCCTCTGAGGTCAGCGCAGCTCCAGTGCTTGTTCAAGATGGTCCACAGATTGAGGACCCCCTACTAGGCTGTTTGTGCTGGGAAAGGACATACCTAGTGGGTTCTTCTCCCAAAACCTGCTTAGCTCTCTTAAGATATCTTGGATTTGTACTCTTTGTGACAGACTATCATGTAAGTAAAAATAAAAGATGATTTCTTATTGAATATTTTTTGAAGGGGCAAACAGCAGATTTAAAAAAAAATTTTCTCTTGCTTAAAATGACTATGTTGTGTTCAAGTACAAGCTTATTTAATATTAATGTAAAATTCTATAAATTAGGTATAATTAGCTCCATTTTACAAAGGGGAAGCTGAGGCATGGAGAACTTACTTAAGATACTTGCTCAAAACAATAGAGCTAGGAAAGTACTGCAGGTACTCTGGTGTCAAGGTCTAAACTCTACTGCCTCTTTATTTTAACTGAAATGCAAAGAGTAGGAATTGGTTTAAGAAGGGCTGAAGAGATCTGGATGCTTCCTAATGACAGGTAGAAGAGGAGACATACACTATCATTTTTGGCTGATATCACAGACCAATCTCACTCCAAGGTTTATAAGCAGTGTACATAGTAGAAACCTCACGATTTGCCTCATTTTTCCTGTAAATATTTATCATCATTCTCCCATCTATCTTTTTTGAATCTGTTTTCCTAGTATCCAACCAGGTTTCTCCTTTTGCAGCTCCAACTGATAGTCTAATCAAGACACTTTCCCCCCACTTATGTGCATAAGTCTTGACCATTTGGGGTGGTTCTTAAACTGTGTATCATCCTAAAAGAGCTACACAGAACAGAAGTTGAGTGAGACATTGGCATGGAATTCATTACCTGTCACACACCTCATAACAAAGATTTGTAGCCCTAGAGCTGACTTCACATAGACATATGCTAATAATTTATTATATGATCCATTCATAGTTTCTTTTTCATTCTTCATTATTATTGGGAGTTTAATGATTTAGCTCAAAAAGTTTTAGAGTCAAAAATTAAGTAAATGATATATTAAATGAAACTTTCTTATAGCTCAAATGATCTTCCAAATGTGCAAACACAGTATTTCTCTGACTGGATATTAATCCTACTTAAGCTATCAAAATTATGTATTTAGCATTCTGTTCTGATGTGCTATCTCTTCCTTAATAAGCCAATTAAAGATTAGCCTTATGCTTTCTATTGAATAATGTCATAGTTATAAATGAGAAGGGAATTCTTGCATTCTGGATTCTTACTTCCATTGCAAGTTAACTTCAGAAAGATAAAAATATAAAAATTATATTTAAAAATTTCCTCAAAAATGTAAATAAATTTCATCAATGAATATAATGTAATCATTCCTTATTTTTGAATCTCAAATTTTAAATAAAGACTTCTAGCTAACAAAATGGTTAAATGAAAGAATCAGGATTTTTTAAATTTGAATTTAAATTTCAGAGATACAGTGAAAAGCTATTATAATTATGAGGTATTATGATATATCTCATCTCATCATTTAATATTTATGAATTTAATATTGGTTTCCAAATACACTATTGAAAATATCATTGAACAAATAGGTATTTTTCACCTTCATTAATTAACATCAACAGTCTAGAAAATGCACAGTGAACAGACACATTAGAGAAGAATGAAGTGAGTTTCAGGGAGCACTTACAAAATTGAGATATTAATGGAGTGTAAAGTAGTCATTTAAACATATTTTCTATGTTTTATCATTAATATCTAGCTGTTGTATACGGGGTAAACACATGTGATACATCTTCAAATACATAAATTAGAAATTTAATGTACAAGCAAAACAGAATGAAGAGCCCTCTTGTGGCCGTGATCATAAATTGAATGCGAGACTAGTTAGTACTGGGGTGTGGGTGTGTGTGTGTGTGTGTGTGTGTGTGTGCGTGCGCGCGCGCGTGTGTGTGTGTGTGTGTGTGTGTCTGTCTGTGCTTTCTCCAGCCACTTTTCAGCTGAATGGGAGTGAACAAAGAGTAACAAGTGGGCTGAATTTAATCAGGCCTAAAGTTTTCAAAGTAAGAGGAAAAAAGCAAGTAAGCAGCATGAGAGTTGATAGACTATTAAAGGGAGTTTCATGGAATAAAATTCATTTCATGAAGTCCTATGGTATCCGTGAAATTTGAACTTTGAAAGAATAGAAGTCAGTACATAAAGGAGGGTAGGAAAATGGAAGAAATGTTGGATAATCAATGGATTACCATTCCTTTTTGTAGCAAATAATTGCTGGAGTTTGGGTATTACACGGACAGATTATGGAAAAGGGAGTTGAAAGCCAGAGAGGGGAAAAATTGAACAGTTTGAACCTGCTCACATATAAGATATAATAAAATCATTGCTGGGCAACAACCGTGAAGTTGAAATTTATTTTGAGAAATCTTTATTCTTCCCCCTGCTTTAGTTTTATCTACAGCATTTATTACCATTTTAATATAAAATAATACTTATTTTGATGAACTGTATCTCCATCCCGCCACCTCCTAGAAATAAAAGCGTTTTTTACTCTACCCTCAATGTTTTATCTCATTTCTAGAACGTTTCTGAGAAGGTAATACTGTGCCATGATCACTGTATCTGCCAAAGTACTGCCTAATAGAGGCATTGGTTACATTGTGTTTTAAAAGCTAAGGATAAGCAACAAGCAGAGAAATTGTGATTAGAATTTAGAAGATAGAGCAAATTGATTCTCCTCTCTAACCCCTTCTAGTCAAGTACTCTTCTTTGGAATTACGGCAACAGTTGAGGCAAAAAGAACTAAGGGGACAATTGGGATTGGCCTTAGAGACCTCGGAAATAGTGAAATTCCTTTGAAGGCTAAGAATGACCATTTTTCACTGGAAATGTTTTCTAATTGTGTTTACAAATTGTGAATGGGGTCCTCTTTGTTCTCATCATATTTTGTTTCCTAAGAAGAATTTCCTTCCAGAAGAAAAATTCCCTGAATTAGAACAGTGAAATAATAAATATAATTATTTTCCTGAGCATTTATTCTTAGTCTTGTTATCTTGCCTTTATTTTCATTTAGTAGGAATCAAATTATTACCTCATAAAACAGGACAATGGTATTATTACAGCTCTAATTTTATAATGTTTGCAGAGTGATATTCTATGCTATCAGACCCTGAATTTCAGTATTTACAAAGTCAGGAATAAACATTTTTAAACTGAGGGGTGAGGAGGGGGAAAATACTAAGCAACACAGACGACTCTGCTCATATCCCCTTGTCTTCATTATATTCTAAAGGAAAAATAAACAACACAAACTTGGATTATTGTGATTAATTTTGAATATTCAAAAAGTGCAAATATAATTCAATAATCAGATTTTCAATATATTATCAAAATAGGAGGATCTCTTGATATGCAGGGTTCTATCATATTAAAGCTAAACTAGTGAATATCATTAGTCACAAAACTAATTTTTTGCATTCATATATGTAGACATTTAAAGCTAAATCACAGACGCCTGAATATTATGTGTTTATGAGATAATTTGAATTAAAATTCATCAAATTCATGACATAGATGAAGTTCCCTGAAGTATTATTTCATATTTCTGGATTTTCAAAATGACTATATATTCAAGAATGTAGAAAAATGAAACTGAAGTTACCTAGAGCTTTTGCATCATATTGTAGATGTATTGGCATAGGAATTTAATGAAATATGCAAAGCAATGCTCAAATTATCTTAAGCACAGCAAATGTTATCTTCAAATCTTTCTCAGAAGTGTTTTATGTACATATGCAAATAGTGTATAAAACTATTTTAATATGTGGATTATTTACTAGAATAGCTATCATTTGTATATTTAAGGAGTATATATTAGCAGCTCCTATGGATTTATTGTGATTTACAGTGGGAGCCTGCAGACAGCATATGAAAGATGTTTGTATGTGTTTTTTCCCCTCCACATTCAGATTTTAGAACTTCAATAATGTTGGTATAATTTTGTACTGTTCCTGCATGTATTTGATTGTTAAAACAAACAAAAAAAAAACACGCTGTTGTCCACAACTAGCTTAGGCGATATACTTAAGAGAGAGAATAACATAAATTCATTCAGGTTGCCACAACAAAGTACCTCAGACTGGGTGGCTTAAGCAATGGAAATTTATTTTCTCACAGTCCTGGAGACCGGAAGTCCAGTCTCACAGTGCCATTTGTGGTGAGGGCTCTCTTTCCAGCTTGAGATGTCTGCCATCTTGCTATATGTCCTTACATGGCCTTTTAATCAATGTCCTCACATAGGGCTAGAGAGCCAGCTCTCTGGTGTTTCTTTTCATAAGGACACTATTCCCAATGGATCAGGATTCCTGCTGTCCCCTACCCCCATCACCCTGGCTTATGACCTCATTTAACTTTAATTACTTCCCTGGAAGCCCTATCTCCAAATATAAGTACCCTGGAGTTCGGGGCTTCAACATAAGGGGTTGAGGGGGACACAAACATTCAGTCCACATCAATGCCACAGCATTTTGATTAAGATTTTAAGTACACAGGAGTCATGTTGGAAAAGCTCAGGTCATCTGTGGAATACACTCAGAGTGGATATTACATGGAAAGTTTCCCTGTCAATTTCAGGGAAATGTTAGCTATGATTATGAACTGCCATTTAAATGCTCCTGTGGCCACAGAAAATATATATATAGTATGATTGACTCCATTTTCTATTAGGATAATTATCACTGCCACCTAAATATCTGTTTACTATGTTTCAATGGTATGGGTATATAATCATCCCCCAGCATTAAAAATAAGCAAAATCATATTTATCTTTCCCACAATTGCAATTAATTTCAAAATTCAATTTTTTTCTGTTTATGTACAAATTTAAAATGATATTCAAACTTTTAAAGTTATTAAATATATAACATAGAACAAATTTATATGTCCTTGTCTTTAGACATGCCCTTGTTTTATTATTGGACAGTGGTAGGACAGTAAATATCAATCTTGTAGATTTAGGCCCAGTTATCTTCATGTCACTGTGGTTTCCAAACCACCAGCTCTCTCTGTCTGCTTGTGACATATCCGAAGGAAGTTCGTGTCTTTTCTTTGTCTCCTTTTCCTTTACCTCATGAGTCCCAGTACTGTTCTCTAGGTACTTGGAGAGAACTTTCTAAGAGATATTTTCAGTAATACTGTTTGCTAAAAATGTACATACTAAACATGTTAGATAGTTAAGATATAGAGGCTCTACAGGCACAATGGAGAAGTTATTTTAAAAGAAATCACTGTTAAGGAAGACTGACTCTTTGTCTGAATGGTAATGGATAGCTCAAAATGTAAGTGAGGTTGATCACCTGGGTCAGTAAGAAAGAGTTAAGCCATTCACTTTTACAATAACCACTGTATTTTCAATGGACTGTTGGGGAAAACTGAGAAGAAAAATGAAAAAAAATAAGAAAGAAAGAAAGGAAAGAAGGAAATCTTCAGTGTGTAAAAATATAATTATAATTAATGTTGCAAATATCAGTTATTATGTGGAACTTATCTTGAGTAATATTTAAGAAAGCAGAAGAAAAAGAAGGGGATATTGAAAATTATGTGCAAAGATAGATTCAGAGGATTAATTCCAACTCAGATTGTGAAAGTTTTCTTAAGTTCAAATCGAAAAGAGTAAAAGAAGCAACAATCAATGAAACAGTGGAATAAATCATTTCTCAGTTGGACAAAGACCTGACTCAGTGAACATTAAAATATAATTTTTTATTTTAAATAAATATCAAATTTAAAATAAGAAAGAAAATGGTTTACCTCAAAGAAAAAAACTAGACCTTATTCTTTTCTGCAAATCTCAATGCACACTGCCCAAAATGAATAGAACATAGTTTTACAGGAACCACAAATTTAAATGATTGCATAATACCAGTCAAATTGCTAGCTATTTGTAAGACAAAAGAAAACCTTCTCAGATATACTAAGATAAAAAGTCAAATTGTCCTTTCTCTCAAAACTATGTTAAAAATGAATTATAATAGTAATTAACGAATGTTTTTAAAAAAGAAAGGAAGAGAAATGAATCTTTAAATGTAAAGTAAATTGTTAATTGTACATTATTTCTATAAATGCAATCACAACACTAAATAAAAACAAAAAATATATATTCAATCATTATATTTTAAAAGTAATTTAATCTGGCATTATAAATTCACTGACCATAAAATGCATCTGATTTAGAATAATTAAGTTCAAGATATACTCCTTTTCTTATCAAAGCTTTGAGACAAAGGAGTTTATCTTGAGCTCTCAACTTAATTATAATATATATGCCCCGATTATGTTCTTAATGACAAAAACTAGTACTACCAACATGAATAACATGTTTTTTCTCTAACAAATTAGATGCTTGAGGTAAATAAAAATATATATAATTCATATAATAAAATTACATATAATGAAAAGTAATTAAAATGTTAAAAATAAAAATTTAGAATAAAATATAAGGTCTAGTTCTTTGTGTAAATATAGTAAAGACACACAGAAATGTTATAATTTGTTATTTATAAATGGTAGAATTAGGTTTTTATTACATTTATATGTCTTGAATCTTTACATTTTCTACTCTGATCTTGTATTTATTTTTTAATCAGAAAAGCAATAACTGGTATTAAACAATAAGGTTAATTTCTTTATTTTATGTATTTCAGTAATTATTTCATATATTTTTTACATAGAGATGACTACCTTAAAGTTTTACAAAAGTAAAATGCCTGAATTAGAGACCATATTATTATGAAAGTGAATTGATATTTTGCAAACAAGTAATTTATATACATAAGCCAAGATTTTTGTTCTTTCTATGACAAGGTCAATGATTTCATGAAATTTTAATTTGAATTATTTACATGTGCTAGTTTAGAGAGATATTTTTCACTTGAACATTTTGTGTTTATTATTCAGTTTTTATTAAATCAAGTTCTTATTAGTCCTATTTATATTTGCATTCACCAAAGTCTATTGAATGTCTCGACCATTACTAGACAATCTAACTTTCTACAATGAGGGAAATGTTCCATATATGTGCAGTGCAATACAGAAGCCACCTGTCACATGCAGCTTCTGAGTCTTTGAAAGTGGAGAGTATGACTGAGGAACTGTGTTTCTAATTTATTTTAATTGTAATTTATTTAAATTTATGTGGTCACATATGGGTAATGGCTACTGTTTTGTGCAGTACACATCCACATAATATTCCTCATGCAAATCATGTGCTAATACTCTCTTAGTCTTTTTATATATCTAACATAAGAGCCAGTAACGTTGTCTTTTAAATAACAAGTTAGATTCTTAAAGTCCTATTTCCAGATGACAATTCTTGATTTGTTCAGATACATGCTACTTTTCAAAAATCACAGTTTTCTTATCTATAAAATGATCAGTTAAATGTAACTAAATCATTACTTTATTATTTATCTCTAAAAAATTATAAGCATGTGATATATTAGTGAACATTTGTATAATAATGTATATAAAACATTCCACAAACAAGTGTAGGTAGCTTGACATTGTGCCATGACATTGGACTAAGATGGCTCAATTTATAAGCAGAGGAAATAATGAGCAACTCTTAGATAGTAGATGTTAATGTAACACAGTTTCTGGAGCAAAAAGTTAGTAATTTGTTGTTTCTTGATATAAAACAAAGACTGCTATATTATTTCACAAATTTCTCTTCTTTATTGTAATAGAACTACAGAATTCTTGCAAGCATATTCTCAGCTTTGCAAAGTGGTATAGCTTTATGACTAATTATGGCCACACTAATTATGCTTGGAAATGATACGCACAGAGTATAGGCCACTTCTTTATAAAGAACATTGCCTTTTGCATCCTCTGTTCTACAAGCTAAAAGGCAGAGATAATGAACCACTTGGCAATGCAGATTAGAGTAAATCCCTAGGGAGTGTTTTATAAGATAGAAATATCCCCAGAACTTTGATGTTCTTATGGAGTGGTACTTTCTACACACACTAGACCACAAAATATTTTCTGTTCTATTACATAAGAAAAAAGAAATGTCTGTCTTGTGTTAGAACTTTTTGTTATAGAGGCTTAACTTACACTTCATGAATATATACAGGGATATATGAAGTTGATGCTTGAAATTGTGTGTTTTCACAACAAAATCGTCTAAAATATGTATTGTTGGTTTGGAGCAGTTGGCATACGGGCAACATATCTAACGCAGGGCAGAAAATTGGTTATCTTTATCTTATCTTGGTAATATGGGTGGTAAAACTGTTACCTACGATAACAGAAGATAGAACACATGCTTATTGAACTTGTAGTTCTATAAAAATGATTAGGAAAACTAAAATTATTAGTGCTCCTTGATGCTTCTAGCAAGGTGACAAAATGGAGTGATTGATTCAGGCAAAAATTAGTTAATTTGCAAGTAGAGATGGAAGGGAGTTTAGCTCTGCTCTAGGAAAAATTCTGTGCATATGGCCTACAATTTAAATTGATTGAACTTTTGGTAATGTTGATCCTCAAAGTTGGAAAAGCCAAGGGCTTCAGAAGCTCAAGCAGCAGGAGATAGAACTGTCATTCAGTGTCTTTTTCAAGAGCCTCCAGTAAAGTGCCAGACACTGGGAGCCAGCTCCGCTGCAAGGAAGAGCTGAATGGTGCAGCTCTCCGGAACTCACTCCAAGCCTGCTGTTTCAGCTGGCCTCTCTTAAGAACTGTGACCCGATGTGATCAGCTACTGTCAAAATCACAGCAAGCAAATAGACCAAAATCCTCTGAGGGGATCTATATTCTCAATGACACATAAGCCATTAGCGTATGGATTTCAATGCCCACTTCAGATGTGGCCAATGAAGATAATGGATTAGAAGGATCCTTCTACAGCTGAAAGCCAGGGTACATAGAGGATAACGAATAAGAGGTTTCCAAAATGGTAGAATTAAGGATTGCCAAATGGGCTAATCATGGTATTTCTCCACACAGGGAAGGGAGTTTTCAAAATTTCTGCCAAGAGAAGTTGGTAACTGCTATGAAATAGTGACTGCAGTACAGTTTCCACTGTTCTTTTTACATTTTGTGGGTTTTTTTAACTTTTAATTTCTTGTTTTGCAGTTATCTTTCCTAATTCACCAATTTATATTGGGTAGAACAAATAATTTGTCTTTTAGTTTATCAACCATGAGGAAATGAAGAGCCATATCATCTTGACTGGCTGCAAAATACGATGCTTCCCCCACATACATGGATAATGAGATGGATTGAGTAACTAGTAAGTTATGTAGAAACTTATCGAGAATGACATATAGAAAATTGAGTATACTGAGGCAGACACTTTTAATTGGTTCTTATTTTTTTTTTGCTTGTTGTGTTGTTGTTTTGTTTTTTTAATAATAAAATCCCCAAGTTTCAAATGGTCACATGGTGGCACAGTACCGATTCCCTCCCATCCTTCCTTGCATATAATTACAGTGGCTACAGAACTTTATTTGGTCACTGGGATGCAGAAAGGAGATATGCAACCTCTGTGGATCATCTCCATAAGAGAAAGTTGCTTGCCTTCTATTTCTTCTTTCCATCTAGCATTATTGCAACTAGCAATAATGACAGATTATAAACAACTGCATTTTGGCCATATGAATGAGTAAAATACCCTAAGAAAGAGTAGAATTACAAGCTCAAAGAAACTTAAATTTTTGTGTAACCTCTTAGAATAGAGGCAGCTATTCACTCTGGTCTGCCCATTTATCTACCGGTTTCCTTCCTTGAGAATTTTGTAAAATTATTCCTCTCTCTTCTACAAATAACATTTTTTTCTTGAAAACACAAATGATATTTATAAACTCTTAGCTAAATATTTAGGAAAAAGAGAGAAAGAGAGATAAACAGAGGGAAAGAGAGAGAGCATGCGTGTACAATTTACCTACCAATATCAGACATATAGCACTATACCAATAATCATTGTACATCCTATAAAAATTACAATTAAAATGGTAATAGAAAAACATAGTGAATAAATTTATGCCAAAATAGTCAGAAAAATGAACGAATTCCTTGAAACATACAAATTATATGCACAAGAAGAAATAAATAATCTGATGGGTTTGTATCTATTAGATAATTGAATACATACTTAAAAAACCCCGACTTCCCTGGTCAATTAAAGAAAATATTTTGGAAGGAAATAAAAATGATTCTACTCAAAACTCATTCTGACGATAGTACAGAAGTAAGAGCATTTTAATTTTATTGGACCAGAATTCCAGATTTATCTTAATACCAAAACCATACAAAATGTTGCAGAAGAATATTCCAAAATGCAGTATCTCTTACACACATAGGTGCAAAAATCCATGGGGTAATATTTACATTCCTCTAAATCATCCAAGAGTATCTGTGTTAGTCCGTTTTGCATTGCTATAAAGGAATAACTAAGACTGGGTAATATATAAAGAGTTTTATTTGGCTCATGGTTCTGCAGACTGTACAAGAAGCATTGTACCAGCATCTGCTTCTTCTGAGGGCTCTGGGGGCTTCCAACCAAGGCAGAAGAGGAAAGGGAATCAGAGATTTGGAGTGGCCAAACATCCGAACCATATCAGCGTACCCTAAATAAAGGCCTGAATCAAGTTTGGGTATTTTTGTCTTTATATTAGCATCTGAAAACACTATAGGGAACATTATTTAAGTAGCCTGCACAGAATTGTTTGAACATATACAGTCTTTATTATTTATTTATTTATTTTTGGCAATTATTTCTTTTCTCTGCTCAGTACAAAAATATTTTGTCCCTTTGATAAAAAATCATGCAAAAAATCTTTACTTTCTGTCATCTTTTATAAAAATTAATGTGTGTTTATTTATTTATTCATTTATTTATTACCTCATAATTTCTTTACATTTTATTCAATTGGAAAAGGTAGTTTTTGTTGGCCCTTGGGTGTGAACTCCCTAAGTTCCATGGCTTTTTCGCATTAATGATAGAAGTAAGTCACTGCAGTCACTCCCAGTCTTAATTCAAACATTGACTTGTCCAGGCCTATGTCATCATGAAAATTTAATATGACTTACTGTTAACTCTTCTCCCTTCTCCTATCTAGGACTTGATTCGAGTCTACAACCTGCATTGGGGAAGTGGCTCTTGGTTCTCAATTTCATTCTTTCTTTTTTTTTTTTTAGGTTTAGAAATGAGTGTTTAAAATTATGTTTTTAAATTTCTTTGTCATAGTTTTCTATAAATATTTTTCTAAATTTTCTAAGTATCATTAGACCTACTTTCATATTATATGTGTTTCTGTTAAACCCAAAATGATCTGAAAATACCCCAATATTAAACCCTAAAAACTACCTTTACTCTTTAGCTGGAAGAAAATATTGTATTACCTTTCAAACCTCTTTATTTTACATATAATACATATATTTGACCCTTCTTGCTGAGTTTGCTCACTTCCTTTATCTTATCATATTCATTTTTTTTCTCTGACTATAATCAGATTTTGCATTATTAAATTCAAGAAATTGAAATTAGTCTGACTGAGATAGATTCTTTTTTGGAGAGTGGATAAGAGGGGAGAAAAAAACACACCATTTTTTTTTTTAACTTTCAATGTTTTTTTTTTTTATTCCATATGTTCAAATAAAATGTAATTTAAATTTAAGTCACAAATGCTAGATTTTCCTACATACCAGCTAGATAAAAATGTTTAAACAGCTATAACAGGTCTTGCAATGATTGTATGCACACACTTCCAAAAAAAAAAAAAGCTATTACACAAATATGGTAGGGATTATGGTTGTGTGTTATTGCTGCTGGGAGTACTGGCAACTGTTAGTAAAACCTCGGGCATACTGATCAAGAAATTAAAAAAATCTCAGGCGACAGTTTTAGTTCTCTAATATATATTCTTCTTCTCAAAGGAAATTGCACACTTTCTTGAGAAGGGCCATAAGATAAACATTGCAACTATATTGAAAATTATAAAGAGAAATAGAGAGTTTTAAACATCTGGGTGATAATCAATTGCTGAGCGATAAACAGCAAGAGCAAATCGTAAATCATAAGCAGACCAACATAATTGTCTCTTTTATATAAAACTCTAAACTTAGATGTTGATTTCAGTACATTCATTAACTATACTGTCATATTTTTCCTTGTATGCTTTACTTCATTTGGTTTGAATATGCATGATTACCTCCATATGGAATAAACACTAGTGTGGCTTTTAAAAATTACTACTATCAATGAACTATAGTTACTTACATTATGTTACAGCTAAATTAATAATGGGATGCATTAGTGAGTATCATGTAACAAGAGTTAAGTCTTTTCCATGAGCACTAAAAATCAGTTCTGACCAATTGAATTTAATGGCATTTGGGGGAAAATAATAATTTACTGATAGGTAACTCTGTTTAACTAAAAAATTCTGATGAAAATTACTGGCCTTGGACCATATGGCTACTTATACTATGTGGAGTGTGGAATCAATTGGCAGAAAAAATGGTGGGGAAAACATAATTGTTAGACAAAAGTTATAATCATTGAATTTCATAAAATATAAGAATATTAAAGCCCAGAAATTAAAAAAAAATGGAATCATGAAAGAAAACAGAAATATACACAAACCTTAATAAAAAAAATTAATGCATCTTTAAAAATTAAAACTAGTGAGAATGGTGAAGCCCTGGTCTGATAGAATTGGTGGACTTCTGAGAGTGGAAGCAGGAGGGGTAGGAAGAGGAAGGGAAGAAAGATCTACCAAATAAGAACACAGCGAGAATGTAACTTTCTGGAAGGTAGGAAGAGGGCTCCCACCAGACCCTGACCATGCTGGTACCTTAATCTCAGAATTTTAGCCTGCAGACCTGTGAGAAAATAAATTTCTATGGTTTAAGCCACCCAGTCCATAGCGTTCTGTTATGGCAACCTAAGAAAACTAATATATGGACATGTCAAAAGAACACTAGACCCAGGATAAAGAGTTACTGACTAGCAAATATGGGACAATTTCAGAATAAAAATTTTAAATATATATACATATATAGTAGATTTTAACCCATTGAGAAACTTAAGAATCATGTGTCCCTATGGTTCAAATAAATAAAAGAGAAAAAATATTCTTCCTTGTAGTAGACCACCAACTAATAAAGAGAAAGAATAATGGAATTAGAAAACATCAACAAATAGTAAAACTGTGAGTAAAAACATGATAAGGAACAGAATACTTACATAGCCTCAACATATCTTTCTATGTTATGGACTGTGTTATGGACTAAATGTTTGTGTCCCCCAAAATTCATATGTTGAAATCCTACCCCCACCAAGTTAATAGTTTTAGATAGTAGGGCCTTTGAGAGGTGATTAGATCATGGAGATGGAGACTTCATTGAATGGGATTAGTGTCCTTATAAGAAGAGGTATGAGAAGTTTTGCTCCCTCCTTCTGCTCTCTGCTATGTGAGAACAAACAGGAAAAAAAAAAAAAAAAGGTCATCTGTAAACCAGAAACTGGGCCTTCACTAGAATTTGACCATGCTGGCACACTGATCTCAGGCATCCAAAATCACGCCAGAATGTTGACCCTAACCTTATTGAATTAACTTTTCTTTGCTCCCATGTCACTGTATTTACCTGGTTTTCCTCCTACCTCTTTGGAAAATCCATGTGAGTAGTTTAATGGCTCATTTTTCTCTTCCTGAATTTAGAGAGAGGAAGTCTTTGTATCTTAATTTCAAGGTCTTTTTCTCACTCTATAATCTCTAAAAATGGCTTTGAGTACTTAACTTGATGCTTCTAAATTCATATAATAGATTTAAACTTTTCAAAAGAACTTTATTTTCATATACCTGTCTAATAAAATACCTATTTGGATAGTTTAAAGAGTATACAAGGGTTCTGACTAATACTTTTTAAACTATTTTTCCCCAAGAATGGAATATTTCTATTTTTCAAGTTTGATTCATGTTTCCAAAAATGAATTTGTTTTCTAGAAAAATGGATGATAGGAAATTTATTTTCACATGAATGAATATGAATTACATACATACCATAACAATACCAAGTATTGCCAGGAACGTCAAACAAGTAAAACTCAATCTCAGTGAAAACATAAATTGGTACAATTATATTGGAAACATATAAAAACAAAAAGTTGTATGAGTAGATTTCCATTTGTCTCTTTTATGTGATTTCCATCTTTCTGCTGAATTTTTCCAATTGTACAAACATGTCCACTCTTCCATTACTTTCATTATCATAGTTTCTTTACCTTTTATGTGTTATATGATTTAATGTCAGACATTGTATATAACAGAATAGTAGAGGTTAAGGTAAATATTTACATGCAAAAGTAGATATGCCCCTTGTATTGTCATCCTGCAAATTAAAGAATTGAGTCAATTTATTCTGTGGTTATGCTGGATTTGGGCTTTGTTCATTTTAGCACAGTGTACTGAAGGCTTCAAATTCCTCTGATGATTTGACTCCACTGTCACTTGTTGAGTGTAAGGTGTAGAGTGCTAGAAGATTTCTCTTTATCTTCAGATACCAGACAAAAGGGTTCGTATACCTGTCCCAAAGAGGATGTCTCATTCCAAACTGCTCCTCCCATAAAGGTAGACTGTCCAGATCTCAGACTGGGATACTCTTGCATTCTTCTCCTTCCTCAACAGCAAACACCTTCTTTCATCTACTCCCTGCAGTGTTTAGAGCATGGTTAGGCTTCCAGCCTTTCCCCCAGAGACTGCAGGCTTCTACCTTGTATCAGAGAAGGTTTCTAGCATAGTGGCAGATGGTTTCCTGCTTCTCTTAGTGGAGGGTGCAGGGTAGGTGGTTCTCCTGCCCCTCCTCAGTCACATCCAACCTGTGCCTAATATCAGCACAGAGTCCATCCTCATACCTTCTTTTGCTTTACTATAAATCGACATTAAATTTATTCAATTCTCACCAACTGTCATTTTTCTGATATTCCTTCAATCAACTCTCTTTTGAATGAAACTGATCTTCAAGATTAGTAGCTCTCAAAATTCCAAAAGCACTAGAATCACCTGGAGGAATCCATGATTGCTGAACACTTTCTCCAAAGTTTCTGATTCAGTCAGTCTGGGTGAGGTCATGAAAATCTGCATTTCTATGCAATTCTCATGTGTTACTTAGGCTGCTGATCTGGGGACAACATGATAAGAATAGCTGCTCTAGATTAGAGTGAGCAAAGTGTATATTAAAATACTGTAAGCTTCCTGTTTTAGTAAATAAAGGTTTACTAGAACATAGCCATGAGAATTCATTGACCGATTTTCATGGCTGCATTCACACTTTCACAGCAGAATTCAATAGTTGTGACAGAGGTCATATGATCTGTATTGCGTAAAATCCATACTATCCGCCCTTTTCAAAACAGAAAAAAATTGGTCTGACACCACAGAACCTGTGAAAGAAATTTCCCTGAATTTTAGAATGTTTAAAATTGATTTTCCTGGATATTTGAGTAAAAAATTTTCAGATATAAAATTTTCAGATTATACTGCCTTTTCTTGGGTTCTTGAGAACTTTGCTCCACTGTTGCCTTATATTATTTTGTTGAAAAGTGTAATGCCAATCTGATTTTCTCTGCTTAATAAATAAATTGATATTTTGCATCAAAGCCTAGAGTACTTTTTTTATCTTAAAATCTAATGCATTTCCTAGAATATGTTTCAGAGTTAAATATTTAGGATAAGAATTTCCTCAAATATATCTATAGATATCTATATCCATTCAAAGGAAATCCAAATAAAATTCTACAAGATAATTTGTGAAAACTAACTGATTGATCCTAATAGTTATGTAGATATTGAAGTGACCTAGAAGAGCAAAAAATGGTAAAGAAGAAAAAGTTGTAATACTTATACTCCATTTTAAGAATCCTAAACCCTAAAATTGTAGTAAACAAGAGAGTGTGGTATTGCCAAATGGTTACCCTTAAAGATTAAGGGTACAAAGGAGTCCAGGAATAGATCCTCACTTACATGGTCAATTGCTTTTCTGCAATGATAACAAAACATGTTTATTGAAGAAGAATATTCTTTTTATTAAATGATAATAGGATAACCAAATGTACATTTAAAAAATTATGAAAAGAACATCAAAAAATTTCACCATTTTTTTGCACCATATGCTAAAATTTATTTGAATTGGAAAACAGATTTAAAGATGCAAACTAAAACTGTAAAATTCCTATAAGATTATTTAGAAGAAAATCTTTGTGGCCTTGGGCTTGGCAAAGATTTCATAAATGGGGGAAAGGCATATATTTTAGAAAAGCAGAAGTAAAACTGTGTTTATTAGTAGATGATCTTGTCATATACATATAAAATTAAGCATGCATAGTTCTGTAATATAGAAATGTCACTCTTAGACATATACCAATTATAAATTAAAATATATGACTACGAAAGACTTGTATACATTGCTGCAATATTTTTAGACATAAAAAACAAAAATTATAAACAAAAAGAATATCCAACCCAAGATGAATGACTAGAAAGACTGTGATATATCTATACAATGGAATCCCACTCAGCAATATAAACGACACAGAATACTGATGTGTGCAATATCAGACAATTCTTAAAAATACATTTCTCTGTAAAAGTATTGAAGCACTAAATAGCACGTAGTATTTTCTGTTTGTTTGGATTTATAAATTTCTAAAATTGAATAAACTAATCTATGTAAATGGAAATCAGAATAGTAATTTCCCTTAAGGAGATTAACTGGGAAGGTGCAATTCACATTTCTGCAGTGATAAGTGTTCTATACAAGTTGATAGTATAGCATTATTATGGAAAGTTCATAATTCACTAGTATACAAACCGGAACACACCAGGCAATATTTCTAGAAATCTATATAGAATATCCCTTTAAATTCTTATAAATGAAATGTATAAAGTGCTTTCTAAGTATTTCATTCAATATGTATTACTAAAAATAATATATTCATTTTCAGGACAATGATATTCAAATTTTCTATCCTTTTTTCTTTCTGTGGTCTATCATTTTACTAATCTTATTTCTCATTTTTGTTGTTTAAGTGGTCACTTTATGTGAATTTTCATACCTTAATATAAGTGTTCACATCACTTACATTAAGTTTTTTTAATATTCAGTAACCAATTCTCACAATTCTAAGACATTTTTTATGACAAGGCATAATGCATTATTTATTGAATACTCAAAATATTAAAAGATAGACACATTAGGCTTTCTTTCTGACCTAACATTTTTGCATAAACCATATATGTGTGTCTCTACCTGTGTATAAATAATTTACTTCACTGATTGTTCACATTAAATGATCAGTGTATCCCTATAATTGTTAGTATAACTTCAAGGAAGATATAGAGAAAATTAAAGCAGATACCTGTATCTCGAGACTCCCAACAATTCACACATAAAGGATGAAAAGTCTGAAAAAATTCCTGCCTGGATGGCAGGCTGGCTCTAGCAAACTGGGATGGAAGATTAATAATCTACAAGGACTTTTGCTCCGTCTTTCTTAATCATAGACTAGGGCCATATTTCTACGGACACTTTCCTCTAAACTCACACTTAAGATTAGATTATTGAAGGGAAAGAGTAGAATAAACTATAGAGAAAGTAAAACCATTTATCCCATGAATTTTTTATTTGATTAATTCAAAGATATTTTGCTCAAAAGAAACTGCATTACTGAAACTTTATATCAAAATATTTTTCTTAAAATATTTTACAATGACGTGAAATGGCAAAATCAAATTCATATTGTTTCAGAATGAAGTGTTATGTTGCTTTGGCAGTAGGGGATTAATGGAAAGTCTCAGGCCAAGTTTTCATCTTTCAACACCACTCTATGCGCTAACAAAAATTGGATGTCAAATAATATACAATTTACTGTCTAATTTATAGTAAATCAATAAATAAAACCAATCTCTGGCTGAAAGGCATAACTATTTATAAATAGTATCTCTCATGTGTGTTTGCTATAGCATCCTCAAATCTGTGTTTGCCATAACAACCTCAGAACCATTTAAGTTCCATAAAAGCAAATAGAATTATCTTTTAAAAATGAAAACCATGTTCATTCTTGTTTTGAAAAATATCCAACTGTGAAAATAAAATTGAATCACTGAGCTCACTGAAAATCTATTACTAGCCATGTGATCTCTCTTCTGGCGTATTTTCTACAGAAACATGGAATAATTCAATTATAATTTTAAAGCACTGAGTATACATTTTATATCTGTTTGAAAAGTCTTATAATATCAAGTAAAGTATAAAGTATATTTTCATTAGAAAGACTACATTTTAAAATCTCAGAAGACAAGCAGTTGCCAGAGTATTTTTTAACGAACAATAGTAGAGCACCTATTATTTTATGTAGTGTTTAAGAACTTCTAAATGTTATACAAGATAATTAATTGGATGACTGAATATAAGAGTATAGTACATTAATGAAATATAGCAAATTTGATAGCATTTTTGTCTGCCTTCAGAGTAGCATATCTCTATTTCCTAGAGTCAGGCAATGATGTTCACCCACCCTCACCATTGGTGCATTTGTATCAGCAATTTTCCACTGTGACACCTTCCTGTATTGGATTCAGATACATCAATGAAAGTGTTAAGTAACCAGATGGTGGTGGCTTTTCTCTAGAATAATTAAATGTGATCAATGTGTTATATAGATGCATGCCCATGTGCACACACACACAAAGGGAAGAAATGTAATTTATATAGCCTAAACTTAAATTTAAAATATATGTCAAAATAACGTACTAATTGATCACTCTGAATATTTGAGATATACACACACTGTGACATAGTATTATTATCTCTAATTTTCTGGAGACTAGTACCTGAGTTAAAAAGATAATTGCATTTGTGTTTTACTCCTGCTATAACTATTTGTGTGCTTAAAACCACACAAATTTAGTATCTCACAATTTTATGTATCAGAAATTCTAGTTGTATTTACTAATTTCTTTGGTCTGGATTTCACAAAGCCAAAAATCAAGGTGTCAGCCAAGTAGACTTTTCTCAGAAGACTCTAAGAAGAATTTGCTTTCAACTCGTTCATGTTGTTGGCAGAACCCAGGTTCTTGCAGTTATAGGACATTCCATTTCCTATTGGCTATCAGCTGGCAGATGGCTTTAGCTCCTAGAGGATTCTCTTTGGTCCTTGAACATGGGACCAATAACCCAGAGTCAGCAGTGGTGCTTTGACTCCTTCTCACATTTAGAATCTCTGACTGTCCTTTTGCCACATCTCTCTTGCTAGAGGTAGTTCTCTGCTTCTAAGGGATCATGTGCATCGATAAGCCCCCCAAGTAAACCAGAATAATCACCATATTTTAAGGTCTTTGACTTTAATTACATCTGCTAATTCATTTGTGCATAATACAATATGAAATATTCACAATTTCTGGGGATTAGAGTAATGATACGTTTAGCAGGCCATTATTGTGCCTATCAGAACAATAATACATGCGAATGTCACAAAAGTAAGGAGCATTAGAATCAAGATTTGAGTTTAGAGCTCTTTACACTCATGTTGAATGCCTATTTTTCCTCAGCCCTCACTTAGCAAAACAAAGCTTGTACAATGTAAGTAGACACAGACATTCAATTACATAATCAAGTGAGATTGGTAAACTACAATTCTAATTTATATTTGAAGACAGATTTACAAAACAGCTATTTTCAAGAAATAAGTATCAACATGTATTTGAACATCTCTATGTGTGTATGTATAAATGCTTGTGTAATTCCTAGAGAAAACTATAAAGGAAAAGGTAGACTGTAAATAAGAAGTAGGAATAAAAAAGAGGGCAGGTTATGTGTTTGCTCTTTACCTGCCTTTATCACTAAACCATACATTTTTGGAAGTAAAGATTTTAGTCTATCTTATTTACTGCTTGTAGTAGGCAGAATTACAGTCCCCAAAGAATGCCCACATCCTAATCCAAGGAACCAGGGCTACTTTACAAGGCCACAGAGACTGTGTAGATGTGATTAAGGATCTTGTGGAATGGAGATTATCCAGGTGGGTCTAATAAAATCACATCTGTTTTTATAAGTGAATAAAAGAGGTAAGAGGGTCAGCATCAGAGAGAGATTTGAAGATGCTATCTCACTGGCTTTGAAGATGGAGAAAGGGGCAATGAGCCAATGTATGGACTTGGCCTCTAGAAATTCAAAGTCTAGATTTCAGACCATTAAAACCCATTTTTGGACTTTTGACCTCCAGCACTGTAGGATAATAAATTCATCCTGTTTTAAACCATTAAGTTTTAGGTAATTTGGAATAGCAGCAATGGACCACTAATGTGCTGCTGTACTCTCTGTACCTACAATATTCCCTGGCATAAATTAGTCAACTAACAAGCATGTATTGTTTACTAAAGAAATTCATAGGATCAGGAATACTATACATGAATATATATATATATATATATATATATACACTGACACACATACACATATTCTTCATAACCTGTATCATGCTTACATGGGTTGATGATATTAAATTTTATATATTTTTGTTCATAAAAGGTTTTTTATTAACAAAATACAAAGATGCTATTTGCTTGAATGTTTATTTTTCCCATGTGAATTTTATTCTTGAATTACTTAATGTAGGAGTTGCAGAATTGTCCTGTTTAGTACAGAATAAAAAATTTGGCTTCAAGCCTTAAAATCCTAAATAAATGGCAGTATCCAATCTCATTAGCTTCCTTTCAGGATCAGCAACATCCATCTACACCATGTAAGGTATCTGAGGATTTACTCAGTTTGTAGCACTTAGGGTGTCCATCCCTCAGACAGTGTGCACAGCACCCATTAGGTGTGAATATACCCATTCCCTCCTCCCCCCTCGCACCTGCCTCACACCTGATGAATGTTACTTCCATATGCGCATGCAAGTGTTGATCAATTAGTACCAATCTGACCGTGAGTACACGTGGTGAGTGTTTTTCCATTCTTGTGATACTTCGCTTAGAAGAATGGGCTCCAGCTCCATCCAGGATAATACAAGAGGTGCTAGTTCACCGAATTTTTAAAAATTATAAACCAGTTTCAATGTTTTAACAAACCTGAATCAAAATTAATTTTACGTATTCTTATCCAAAAGATGGCATCACTCTAATTTCAGGAACAGCAGAAAATACAATAAAGTACAATAATCTAATTATAAAATGGTATGATGAAAATTTGATAAATTATTGGTAGTAGTAAGAGTGCTGCTTTTTATCAAATCCCCTTTAACTGCTAAATCGAATTAATAATTGGTAAGAGCTTAGGCCATGGTGATGTACATAAAAATCTCAAATATTCTTTATAGAGGAGAGTGATTTTATATCACAGAAGTGCAAGTTGTTATTTAGAACGTAAGCAATGGATCATTTCCCATTTTGAAGTCTGGAATTGCATAGATACGCCAAATCTAAGCTTACGGACCCTATTTTAGTAATAGAAAGGTACGTCAAACATGATTTCAGAAAACAACAGAAAATTGAAACTTTGAAATAAAGTACTTCTATTCTTTTGACATAAGGGAGAGTGCTTCCTTATTACTTTACTTATTAAAATGAAAAAAATAGTCACTATACTATGTGCTTGACCCCATGTGCGAAAGCCTTAAATTTGCTGTAGTGTTATTTGCAGAGTGGCCTCAAATATTTTTACTGAATGGTAGAATAAATAGCCCACATGTCACTCCAGATTAATTGACACTGCATAAATGTTGTTATACGCCAAAGTATTAAAGCTGCTATATTAATGTTAGTATATTAACCAGTAGCTTTGTCTCAGAGGAGCTTTGGATACTGGAATACATATGTAAATAGATGAAAGCAACTCAGAACTGGAAATATTAAATGACTGAGTTGAAAAATTTCACATGAATATAATAGGATTGGGTTGAGTGATTTCTATGTTTCTTTTCCAGTATGACATTACTATAACAAAAGGTAGAGAAAAATTAATTTGTCATAGGTGGCATTTTCAGCATTCTTACCTGTTTCACAGAAAAGTTGCCTAATTAAAACTTACAAGTCCATGCAAGAAGTAATCCCCAGACTAAAAGCCAATTGGAGATAAGTAATTAACAGGAATCAAACAAAATTAACACAAGTCCATTGGCTTTAATTTTAAGACTAACTATTTTACAAAGCTCTTTTTGGTTGGCAATAGTTACGTAGGTTTCAGCATTTAAAAATTTCATGGATGCTATTGACTGTCATTCATTCACTCATTTATTAATTCATTCATCAAGTACTAATTGAATATTTAAAATGAACTAACCTGAAAATTAAAAGCCAATTCTTGAACCGCATCCTGGGGTGGTAAATTCAGCATGTTAGAATGGACCTCACTGAGAAAATACAAGCAAATTTTAACTTCATTTGACTGAACAAGTACCAAGAATTTGACTGACTAGGTACTAAGATCGATGTTTGTGCAATTTTAATTAGCTACAAAAATGTTCTAACTATGATAATAAATACCAAATCTTTTGAAAATTCCAAAGATTTTTAAAAAAACAAGTAATGTGAAGTAAAAATACTGGATAAAAGACACTTATTTCCTAATATATATGGTAAATGTATAGGTTTTAAAATTAGGAGACACTTATCGAAAAGTTGATTTACTTCTTTATCATAGAATGTCTTATGCTCTTTTGGGTAGATGCCTGATAATGCTATTGCTGGAGCAAATGGTAATTCTATTTTTTGCTCTTTGAGGAACCTCCAAATTCTTTTCCACAAAGGTTGCACCAATTTGCAGTCCCACCAGCAGTGTAAGAGTGTTCCTATCTCTCCACATCCTCGCCAGCATTTGTTGTTTTGGGATTTTTTGACAGAGGCCAATCTCACTGGGGTTAGGTCATAGTGTTTTCTAACAGTTATTTGAAAGACAAAGCAAATTCTTACCCACTCAGCAAATAGGCAATTCATTCTACATATTTTTTTATAATTTCAGATATATCCTTAAGAATTTAAAACCAGTTCCATTGTCATATATGTACTGTCCAACAACTCCAATACAGATTAACTTAAAAATAAGAAGCTTGGTGTTCTGAGAAATAGTTAAATTCTTATATTTATTCTTTAACCAATGTAAAATAAAAAGCGACTTTGAAATAATTTCTTACTGTTAACATGAAAGTTATTTTATGATTCCATCAAGAGATTAACCATTCAGATATAAAGAAAGGTTTCATGCAAAAATCTTACTTATAAAAAAGATTATATGTAAGCATATTTTTGCTAAACATAATAATCCTCAAAGACTCTGATTAGATGTCAGCATTCCTTGAAAAAGTAAACAGATTAGAATTGCTCCCTGAAACCTTGATTCAGCTCTTTGCTTCCTTTTACTACGTGATCATTCTAAACTACAATTTCTGCTTATGCCTGCAGTTGACCTCATTGTATTAAAAAGGCAATTTTTTGTTCACATATACTTTATTATTAGGTTTCCTCATTAAATCTGATATCATGTTTTTCAAGTCCTATTTTCCTTTGTATCAGCCAACCCCGAACTGGACAACCACACATTTAATTGTATCAGAAACATAAATATGCAGACAACATAGAAACTAATGAAAGTAGCACTATACTTAATAACCTAATGGAAAGATTGACTAATATATTATAGACTTATTGACTATTTTAAAAATATACATTGTTGTTAATGTTCTGCTTAGCTGTCACATTTTTACATTATGTTAACTAGGATAATGTGGAAAAATTTGCTTTTCCATGAATGTCCTTCCCTGCCTATTTCCCACTTAGAGTGAAAGGGAGAGAGAATGGGAATTGCATGAAATCTGAAGGGCAGAAATAATGCAGGATTCACTAGTCTCTGAAGGTCATTGTCGACAGATGAATAAAGAGAGAAATTCGGAGATGCTTTCGCTTTTAGGTTGTCTTTGCTCCCTACCATGATGAGAGATAAAAGGTATCACTCTGGGAGGCCGAGGCGGGCGGATTGCTCAAGGCCAGGAGTTCGAAACCAGCCTGAGCAAGAGCAAGACCCTGTCTCTATTATAAATAGAAAGAAATTAATTGGCCAACTAAAAATATATATAGAAAAAATTAGCCAGGCATGGTGGCACATGCCTGTAGTCCCAGCTACTTGGGAGGCTGAGGCAGAAGGATTGCTTGAGCCCAGGAGTTTGAGGTTGCTGTGAGCTAGCTGACACCACGGCACTCACTCTAGCCTGGGCAGCAGAGTGAGACTCTGTCTCAAAAAAAAGAAAAAAAAAAAGTATATACTCGCAGG
>CAUYRT010078557.1:0-14581 GCA_963574885.1 Lepilemur ruficaudatus
GTACAAGTGGGGCCCATTCTTCGGGTCTTGTGTCACCTCACTTCGAATAATGGGTTCAAGCTTAATCCAGGATAATACAAGAGGTGCTAACTCACTGTCATTTCTTAAAATTGAGTAATATTCCATTGTGAACATATACCAAATTTTTTAATTCTTTTTTGCAAGTGCCATCTTTGTGTTCCTCCATTTTTCTTGGTGACTCTCCTAAGCCATCATAATAACTGGGACCCAGTGATTGTATAAGGAAGACTGCTTGCCTTTATTAGTGGAAAACAGAGAATCCCAATGAATGATATGAGTGCTTGATTCGCTCGCATGGGATCTTTAAAGAGGATGGAATAGCTAGCAGGTAGAATTCACCCTTATACAGCAAAGACCAGACATACACTATCTCTGACAGTGTTCTGTTAAAAAAAAAAAAAAAAACATGTTTCAAAGCCCTATCTGCATAATAGTAACAAAATTCCGTTCTTTAAAAATCTAAAGTCTAAACTGTGTTTTCTATGTACTTGTTTCCTTCATTTTCCTAATGAATTATTTTGCAGTGTTTGTTTCACCACAATTCTAGGAAGTTCCTGCCTGTAGCCCATTTAGGAATTCAGCTGATGAATTCCGCTGATGAAATCAGTTAAATTAATCAAAAAGTGAAATGCTAATGTTCTAGAGGTATACTTTTACCTCTTTGTTAAATTCTGTACAATATTATGAAAACATACTCAATAAATCAATAAAGTAAATAACATAATGGGTGACATGCTAAAATAAACACGTATTTTATATTTTTGAGTTTCTTGGAATGTTGAAAATTAACATCATGGAAAAACTGTTTAATATAAGCATGTTCGTGCAAATCTGAGGGGGCTTACAAATAAATTAATTCTTGAGAAAAAATATCTAGTTCACTTATTCTACATATCTATACTATCCTCACAGAAACCTTCACACTATTGGATGGCTGGTGTCATAAATGTGTGATAACCTATAAGAAATCTTACATCATACACAGTTAAAAATATTTTGTGTTGCTGTAAATTTGGTTGATAAACTTTTACTTCATTTACAGGTTAAAGGAATTATTCACTTTTCAATTAAGCAGTTTTCATGATCCAATGGTTTAAATTGAAGTGACATAAAACAATTACTTTCATCTAAAAATATATTTTATCACAGCTATAAATCAAATAGGCTTTAGAAAATGCCATACTTTTTTTCTAATTAGCAATTGGATTAGAGATTTAGAGATTTCCCTGGGAAAGTTGTCCTAATATTCCGGATAGAAGATCATATTTCCTACATCTGCCTGCCACACACGTGCCTTCTTCCTTATTGACCTTTGCTTTCTGTATCACTTACTCTTCCAGGCTAATTTCCAGGCCTTTCTACTAGGGCAAATTGTACCTCCTCTTCCCTTAACACTCCTACCCACTCCACGTCCTCCAAAACTGAAACTGAAGACTCCACTTTGCAAACCTTAACAATCACCAGCCTCACATGACAATTCACCTCCAGAGAAACTAATCCAAGAGACAGAAGTCAAACCCTTATTTGAAATCATCAAGTTAAATACAAATCCTCCCTCCAGTAAAGAGAAGTAGTTATTAATAAGTGACAGAGGTACAGAACACCAAGGGCCAAATGTTTATTTCTTAGAACAGCAGCAGCATTGAGTAAGCCTTGAATCTGTTGGCCAAAGAAGTCCAATTACAAAAGTTTGTTCCCCAGGAGACCCACAGAGGTAGGGCTAACCTGTGCGGCTACTGTTCCAGCTACTCCATGCTTGATGCCTATGGCCCAAGACATCTCTGAAATGCCTAATTAGTACAAAAAACCCAAAAAACAAACAACCCCCTCAACTGCCACTACCACAGAGACCAATGCACAGGACCAGGCTATCCTTGTGGGTTCTTTTTCTTGATCTGCAATGTGGGGTGTCCTCATGCCTGAAATTCTGCAATTACAGATTCAATCTTATTTCCCGGTAAACAGTTGCCCTTGTTGAAAGAGAAAAGTGATACATTTGGATTGTGTTCCCTTATTCCAGAGACTTGTCCGTGGGCTGAGGAATGATATTCACTATTTCATACCCCTCCTGACACTGTCTTATTGTCTTGCTGCATATCAACCCATCCTCAAACTGAATCTCCAAATTCTCTGATTTTTTTGAGTAACTCTGGTCCCAAGACTGGGAAGAGAGCTCAGCTAAGAGAAAAAAGAATAAGGAAACCCCAAAGCAATTAAAACTTTAATTTTTCATGACCCATGTTTCTATAAATATAAATGACTAATAGATGACATGAAATATTAATCAAGTTAGTAATCCAGGATTATATATAATTCCAAATTGCTCCCTCTTGCCAATGAAAAAGCTATTAGGCAGCAATTTCTGGCAACAAATATAAGCTTCCAAATGTCCCAGTAAGGGAGTGAAATCTCACTTGATGCTTCATTTTTCATAAGGATTAGTCTTGAATAGATCAGAAAGCTGCACTGGATGCAAGGGCAGAATAAAAAAAAAAAACAGAGAGAGACAGAAAGAGAGAGAGAACTACACAAGAGGACACGGAGAAGACGTACATGAAATCTACCAGGAGTTATAATCTAATGTAGCAGATGCTTTACCAGAGGGGGTGCCGCTCACCACAATGAAACCGCGGGAGCATATGTGCTTATTGTGTGTCAGGGGATTGTATTAGAGGGGAGGCCCTGCTGGGGAGTAAGCTTGTTTATTATTTTCTTTCTTTTCTCCCAGCAAACTAGGCCATGTCACAGCATAGTGAAGGGTACGAGCATCTTGGAGGTGTGAAAGTGACCTTTGAAAGGATGTTTGGGGTCCCTGAAAGCCACGACACATGGCCTCCTGCAGCAGGCTCACGTGTCCTGGGAGAAGAGAGAACTCACCTGGGAGATGGGAGACAGTGACTCTGGGTCGCGATCGGAGCCTCCAGGACCAGCTTGAGCCCTGGAAAGAAGTTGAGAACTGGGAGCTGACGTTTTGGGAGCAGAGACTGAGGCCCCCTTGGTTGGCTTAGTGCCGAGGGAGCACGACTGTCTTCCCTAGAACTACTGCACCCTGGACAGGCTTCCCAGCCAGTGACAAGTCATCTCATGGGGGGATGGGCAACATTGTCATCAGAAAACCAGTCTTCAACAGTCAGTAACAACATGTGTCAGGGGGCAAGGCCACCGGAACTGAACTGGTTGACTCTAGTTCTCTAGTCTAGTGGTGTGTAGAAGCTGGGTCAACCCACTTGGGGTGGATAAGGCCTCCTGGAGTTTCCGGACAAAGAGAGATGGAGTGGGAAGTGCTGATTTTCTGATAATAGGGAATACAGTATGAACCATTATTTCTGTCTGTGGCAGAAACTGTTGTCTGCTGACTCAACAACCTTTCTCTAGAATAGCCCTTTCTGGAAGAAAGAACCCTTTCTGAAAGAGCACATCTCTCGTGACAGAGACTTAAAAGGCCACAGACTCACTCTCCCAGAATGTCTTGGTATGTAATCTAGTTTTGGCCAATGAGACCATAAGATAGTTTACTAGGAGCTTGGGGGGAATTTTTTTTCTCATAATAAAAGGAGACAGGTAGGCAAGGATAACTTGTCTCTTTCTTCCTGTCTTGAACACAGTTTGGGAGCTATGTCAGTAATATTGTGACCGTGAGGAAAAGACCAGAAAAATCACATATCAGTCAACCCAAATCCCTGATACTGTACAGCTGCCAAAGGAACCTTGGAACCACCTACTTCAGGACTTCCTGTTAGGTGAGAAAACTATCCCCTCCCTTTCTAAGTTTCTTTTAGCTTGGTATGCTATTAGTTGAAGTTGAAAACATTTCTGTCAGTTAGTTATGTCTTTGGTGGTAAATGACAGAAAACCCAGCTGACCCTGGCTTAAATCATAGGAAGGTATACATTTTACTTAACAGGAAGTCTAAAGGCAGATGGTCCTAAAGTTAGTTCAGTGGCTCAGCCATGTCATCAAGAACCCAGACTCTTTCCATAGGTCTTCAATAGGCTTTGACCTCTGGTTGTTGCCTCTTGGTTGCAAAATGACTGCTGCAGTTCCAAGAATTTCATCCTGGCATAGGGTGGGAAGGGAAGAGGAGAGCAGAAAGGGAGCTTTCTCCCCAGATACTTCTCAATTAGCAGGGAAGAAAATCTTCCCAGGCTCCCCTAGAAGAGTTTCCCCTTACATCCCACTGGCCAGAATTAGGTCACATGCCCATCCACCAACCGATCACTGGCAAAGACGATGGGGGCAGCCGTTACTGACTTATTTAATACATCAGGTGCTGCTGGGCATCTGCCCTGTTCCTCTTCCTCTGCTCCTCTCCTTTCTCAGCATGTCCACTGTCCTTGCTTGCAGCCCTCAAAGTGGTCTTCTGGTGATGCTACGTTCTTTGGGTTTCTATTAAAGAGCAGAGAATGTTTGTTCTCCCTTTAAACTTCCCTCTGTCAGTTGGGCCCCAAACAGACTGTATGTTCCCCAACGCTACTGTTTACCGATGTTTTTAGGAAAAAAGAAAAAAAAAAAGCTAATGACAATAACAAAACACTGGTCTTCAAGTGCTGCTTGCACTACTTTTCTCCCTAGAGCCAGACGATACATGAAACATTGGTTCTTAACAAGGGACAGTTTTGCACACAGTCCCCAGGGGACCTTTGTTACTGTCTGCAGACATTTTTTGATTTTCACAACTTGTGGCGGAGGTACTAGTATTGGTATTTAGTGGAGAGAGCCCAGGGTTGCTGCTAAATATCCTGCAACACACAGGACAGCCCCCACAACAAAGAATATCCAGGCAAAAATGCCAGCAGTGCCGAGGTTGAAGAAACTGACCCTAGAGAATGCAACTGGGCCAGAGGTCCATCTTTCCTCCTTTTCTTAACACCTTCTTGCTTTTACTTCAGGTCCTTATAAATATGAAGAATACCCATAATCTGTTGCCTCTCTCTCTCCAATGACACTAATTTTCCCCTGGGTGCACTAAACACTTGCGCAAATTCATGGATGAAATAAACCTAATCTCTTCTGAGTCTACGTTCCCCTTTGGGAAAACTGCAACAATCCCGGGATGACTTTTATACAAACTTACAAAGTGTTGCAGCATGGGCAACAGTGTCTCCAATGGCCATTGCGTCAGACGGAGGCCCTGGGGAGGAATGCGGAAGATTCATTCCATTGCTGTTGATGAACTTTGGAAGTGAGGGAAAGGGCAATGCAGACTCATTCTAAACAGTAAGACTCCGCAACAGTTTTGACCTGGGGCATGGTCGTCTCTTCCTGCCCACTTTCATTTTATTTCCACCAGGCTCAAGTAAGAAGTTAAAATTATCTTCTCTTTAAAGTTGTCAGTTTTTATTTTTCTTTCCTACATTATATCTTCCTAGTCTTATCCTATTTCCATGTTAAAAAAAAGAGACCGAGACCAACACGTGAGAGGCAGGAAAGAAATCAAGCACACACTTAGTTAGGCAGGGTTCACTTCTCGTCAGTGCTGGTTAGGAGACACTTCTGAGTTCTCTCCTAAAGGAACGGTTCTGTTACAGTCCGTAGAAGTTCAGATATAGCTTTAGCTGCTGTTATAAAGAGGTCCCTATCCCAACACATTGTTCTGAATAAGAAGTCTCTTTGTTACTCACTGTCTGGGTAGGCATTCTAGGGCGCAGTGGTGCCAGGGACCCAGGCTCCTTTGCTCTACCGTGTTCAACTTGCAGCTTCTGCCTCATTGTCAAGGGCTGGGCCATTTCCCACCATGGCACCCACGGCCCAGCCAGCAGGAAGAGGAAAAGGAGAATGTAGAGCACTCCCCTTACCTTTAAGGGACATTACCTGCAAGTCGCACTCATGGCCTCTGTTCAAATGCTCTTGGCCGGAAATAAGTCACACTGTTACATCAAGCTACTGGGGAGGGGGCTGGAAAATGCAATCTTTATTTGGGGAAACCCGGTGTTCTAGCTAAAATCAGAGGGTTCTAACACTAAAGTGTTTGCCAGGAGTCACACTCTGTGTTGGCTTTTACAAGATGTGCTTTATTTAATCCCTACAACAAAGGAAGACACTCTTCAAATCTCCATTGTCCAAATGGGACAGCCGAGGCACAGAAAGCACCACCCCAGCAGACCCCAATCAAGGATTCTTGTGCCAATGCTCTGTTAAGGGGGCGTAGGGAGAGAGGGGAAAGCGGGAGAGAGAAGGTGGAGGAGGCCAAGCAAGGGCAAAGTCCCAGCCCCAGAACCCGTTACATCTGGGAATTTGCCCTTGAGGCAAGGGGGCGGATCACACTCCCACACCAGTCTGGTGCTTCGGGTCACCCTGGAGGGGACTAAACTCCCAGGCACTCAGCCCACGGCACCTGCTGCCCAATCAGCTCCAGGAGTCCAGGGGCAGTTCTCTGAAGAGGGTCACAAGGACCAATCCCTAGGAGCAAAGCTTGGGAGCTGAGAGAGAGCACACCGCAGTGTCCACTACACCATCGGCTCACAGCACCTCGTGGTTAAGACAGCCCCGGAACAGGGCCACTCCCGCCTCCTCCACCCACACACATACTAATCTTATCAGTCACAGTTAAAAGCTGTTCATAGCGGAAAAGTTCTTTACTCAGTCACTCAACAAACATTTATTGAGCAGTTTCTATGTGCCAGGCCCTGATTAGGGACTAGCATACAAAGACCAATAAGGCACAGTGGTCCATTTTCAGAGTTCACAGGACTATGAAAACAGAAACATGAGTCGATCTTAGATTCAGAATAACCAATGTAATAGAGACTTGAGCTCAGGAGATTCAAAGGTAAGAGAAACAGGGAAGGAGCAGAAAACATTTGATAGAGGAGGGGACATAAAAGTCTGGGTTTTAGAGGATGAACAAGAGCCTTTCCAAGCAGCGTATGCAAAGCTCTGGAAGGACAGAAGAGCTCGGTGTGTGCTCTGAGCCTAGAAGAAGTTGCCCAATGAATGAAGGAGTGAAAGAATTAGTGAATGAAGGGGTCCAGTGTCTGATAGTTCTTGGGGTGAGAGAAGATCATTTCAAGATCATTATTGTAGGCAGGCTTTCCCCCAGTCTACACATTTCCTTCTCATTCTTTCCCTCCCTGGTAGACTCTAACACACCCCTTCAGAGCAGCAGGAGCCTCCAGACAGAATACCTGTTATCCTCAGGTGTGAAGGGCAGAACAAAGGTGAAAAGTCAGCCTGATGGCCCATGAGAATGGTCCTTCCTCTTCCATCACCAGCCAAACCTGACCAACCTGACTTGGCTGCAGTGTTAAGACAAGTTTCAGAAGCCTCACCTCCCCCACTGGAAACTAGAGAGTAAGAATAGTTTGCCCTGGTCTGAAAATTACTTGGAGACTTGTAGGCAGTAGACAGCCTTCAGAATAAAATACAAACCCTAATCAAAATGTGCTTCAGATTTCATTTTTTTTTTTTTTTGGAATATTTGCATTGTACTTACTGGTTGAGCATCCCAAATCCAAAAGTCCAAAATCTAAAATGCTCCAGTGAGCATTTTCTTTGAGCATCATGTCAGTGCTCAAAAAGTTTTGAATTTTGGAGCATTTCAGATTTTTGGATTAGGGTTGCTTAACCTGTATATAAATATAAATATATATGTAATATATATTATATAAATAAAAATATCTATATATTTATATATTATATATGTTATATATAAATATATTATATATCCACATATATAAATATATATTATATATAAAAATATATATTATATATATAAATATAATCTCCTCTCTCCCAGACCAAATAGCCAGCTCCTCCCCATGTTAGGTAGACAGTGAGGGATTCCAGGTCTCCTAGGGATGAAAGTGGGTGCTATTGCCTTGGTGCAATTGCCCCACCTGGGAAGAAGGACAAGGGTGGGCCCCAGGCCCCCATCTTGGTCCTGTCTTACCTTATTTCTGTCTTGAGCAACTGCCATACCTGGGGTAGGAGGAAACACCCTACAAATCTGCCAATCAGAACTTGGCCCACCAGCTGCAAAAGAATGCTGTGAACCAAAATAAAAATTTAAGGCTCACCACCCCCCACTAGCTGACTGAATGGACCCCCTCGTGGCCAAAGGAATATTCCTAAAACTAAATTGCCTGCCAGGAGGAAGGAGGTCAGACATGCCTCATCATGCCCCACTCCCTTGGAGAAGTCTTTTGTGACCCATTGACAGGCCTAAGGGTATGCAAGACAAACCTGCAGGTCCTCAATTTACACAACAAATCTATGTCAGGTGGCTTATCTCTGATAACAGCTCCTTATGTTAAAACATTTCAAGCCTTTAGACAAAGCTTCATGTCTTTAACCAATTACAAGCCAAAGAATCTTTAAACCCACCTATAACATGTAAGCTGCCCTCCTTTGAGATGGCCCACCTTTTTGGGCCAAGCCAATGTATGCCTCCCACGTATTGATTTATGACTTTACCTGTAACCCCTGTCTCCCTGAATTGTATAAAACCAAACTGTAACCTAACCACATCGAGCCCACTTGCTCAAGGCTTCTTGGGAGTGGCTCCGGTTCATGGTCCTCAAATTTGGCTCAGAATAAACATCTTTTAAATATTTCAGAGTTTGGGTTTTTCTGTCCACAATGCAGAGGACTCTGTCTAGCCCATGGGCCAAGCAGCTTAGGTAACATAGAGTCCAGAACCCAGACCTAGAACCCTCATGTGCAGTAAGACTCAGGTCATGAAGCTCCCAACTGTCCAGTCAAAGTGGTTCCATGGAATCCTTCCCAAAGCACAGTTTTTCCAAAGGCAAAGGGAACCTCCACCTGGAAGAAGCAAAATCCCTTTTCCTTGACTCAGCTCCTAGCTCCTCCCTGTCCGGTTCCCAGACCCAGCTCTTAATGAAATCAGGCAGTTCCTGCCCACCCTTCCTGTCCTTCCCCTTGTCCTGCTCCAAGGGGGTGGAGTGGTGAAATAATAATCACAGCAGCAAGAGCTTCAGGCTTGGCTATTTAACATTTCTGAGGCACTAAGGCAAGTGCCTTCTATGTGTTATCCTAGTTAACACTTAGCCCATTACAGTTTGGGAAAGTGAGGCTCAGAGAGGTCAAAGGTGGGCTCCCAGGGCTCTAACTCAGCGAAACTCCAGTGGGGCCAATTGTGGGGTGGGGAGGCTGGAGACTGAAGACTTCTTTGCTTATAGACTTGGATGCTTGAGAGAGGGTTCAACAGGAAACAGAAAAGGGTGGGCAGAGAAGCATGGCCCTGCAGGGGCCTTGCAATGCTATGGTGCCAGGGCCCCAGCTGCCTGTCTATCCTGACCCGGGAGCAAACCCCTGTCCGAGGCTGGGCAGGGGGTTCAAGAGTTTGTCCAGAGCACTCCAAGGCTGGAGGACCCACTGGTACCGAGGAACCAGGTCAGGCCATGGGCAAACATGCCCCACCAATCACAGCTCCCCAAACACACACCCTCTGCCAGTCTCAGCAAATTCTCCCAGGCCACAGCTGCAAGGAGCTGTAACAAGACAGAAACACCCAGGCCCTAGAACCAACCTGTAAACTGCACCAGGCAAGTCTAAACTCCCCCTAGAGTAGCTGCCAACTCCCTTTCTCCTATCCCTCCGGTGTCCCCGTAATGCTCCCAGCTGGACAGTTGGCTCTCCAGACGGAAGATGCTCATCTTCTCAGTGGTTTGGGGGGACTGGGCCTTACGGGAATCCTGACCACCCATTCTGCAGAGCGCTGAATCATCTTCTCATTCCCAGAGGGCCTGGCAGCAGTATCTCATTGATTTGATTATTCCCCTCCTTTCTGCGGGCTCCCTCTTTACTGACACAGGAACAGAAGGTGCTTAGGGATGGTGTGGTGGTCAGTGCCACGCAACTCCCTGTGTCTCCACCAGTTTCACACCCTCAGTGTTCTTAGACGCAGGCTGTCGGGGGTCGAAGCCAGCCAGAGTGTCCAGCTGTGCCCACGTGCCCCTGCCCCGCCCACTCACTGAACCAACATCTCATGGTCTGGGCTGGTCCGCGCGATTCTGAGAGTCCCTGCTCTCAAAGGGCTCAGGGGAGGGAAAGACACGCAGGAGGGAGCAGAACCAGGTCTCTCCCTTTTCCCAGGGAATTTTGGGGCAATTTAATGGCAGTTGAAGTTTTTAGGAAGGGAACATCAATACATGCTAGTAATTATTATTAATATTAATTAAGATTGAGTCACGGGAATATCAAAATGACATGGTGGCTATTTTCCCCATGACAGTAATGGAAATGCATTTCTATTTCACTGTCAAATCCTCAAAGTCAAAATCCTAACAAGGGAAAAGAAATGCGTAGCAGCGTTCATCTGGGCACACAGATAGGCCAAAAATGCCCTCTGGACCGTGTACCAGGACTGAAAGACCATACCCAAGGCCATTTGGGGGTTAAGACCATGTCCTTCTTTAACAATGTGTGACTTGTCACTGACTGTTGAAGCTCAAAGAAATTCCATCAGTCATTTGATATAAATTACCATTCCAGCCTTCTCAGCTAGACTGAGTCCTCAGACTAGATTTCCACTTGTGCAGTTCTGTGGTAGTTACTGTGACAGGTGGCCTGTCTGCTGTGTGGGCTCCCGTGCTCACCATGCTCTGGCCAGCATCACCTGCCTTGCTCACACCTGCCACTGGCGTGACTGGGTCAGTGGGGACAGCTGAGAACAGGAAGTGGCTGGACTGGCCAAGGGGAGGGAAGTGATCCTGGTGAAGCAAGATCAGTGTTGAGATGGAGGACGCTGGAACTGCAGGAAGTGTGTGTGGCCATCTCACAGCTCCAGATCCAGAGTTAATGACTCATCCATGAAGCACTGAGTCAGCCCACGCTTACTAGCCACTGGCAGATGGGCATGCCAGATCCATGCGGGCCTTCACGAGAGCACAGCCACGGGAGCTTAGCATCAAGACGCACAGAGAAAACTTCAGCGTAGGGCAGCGCTGGCACCCCGGGCCTCCCCCTCTCCCACAGAGCACAGCAGCCCTCTGCCTGGTCTTGCCAATCTCCCACCCTCTGCCACTCCTCAACACATCCCTCTGGCAGCATCAGAGAGACCTATTAGACCAGCACCTCTCAGACTTCAAGGTGCCCATGAATCCCCTGGGGATGAAGATAAAATGCAGATTTTGAGTCCATGGATCTGGGGCGGAGCCTGAAATTCTGCGTTTCTAGCAAGCTCCCAGGTGAGGCCAAGGCTGCTGGCCAGCTGAAGAGCTAGAAGTGTGTGATGTAGGGCCAGACTGACCCCAGATTACCAGCAGTGTGACCTAGAAAGTCCCTCCGTCTTGCCCTGCCACTTCCTTCTCTGTACAGTGTGGCCGTGGTGAGGGTGACCCTGCCCAACAGATGGAACAGCCCGGGCCAGTGCCCGGCATGTGGTATGTGTGGAGTGCTCGTCTCTGCCACCCTGCAGGACAAAATCTAAACTCTGAGGCGGGCCACCTTCACACCCTGCCCTACTGTGTACCAGCCATGCCGAGCCCGTGTACGGAGTTCTGGAAGGCAGTCAAGCTTTCTCAAACCTCCACACCTTTGTGTTGCCCTTGGTCTCAAATGCCCTTCATTCCCTGATCCACCCAGCAAAGTCCTCCTCATTCTTCCAGGCTCTGAGAGCCCCCAGAGCTGTCCCCAGGGAGACTCTATGTCATCCCTAGACCATGAGCTGGGAGGACAGGAAGTGTTTTCACCCTTTTCTAGTCTCAGCCTTATACATCACCTGACATACACTGGGTTTTGATGAATGATGAATGAATGAATGAGACATAAATACCTCAGGTCCTTTTTCTGGAACTTCCATGACTTTGCTCCATCTCAAGAGGCTAACCCAGTAATTCTGAGCCTTGATGGCCCATCACCATCCTCCACAGCACTTTTTCAGAAACAGAAACACCTGGGCCTCCCTCCAGCCCTACTGAGGCAGCATTTCAGAAGCTGAATCTCTAACATGATTTTTTTTTTAGCAAGAACATTTATTTACTTATTTGTTTAGCTGGTTATGTCAGTATGACTTCATGGATTCTTATTTTATTCAATGATTTAAAACCCATTACTATCACTATTTTGATGCTTAAATTGTCCCAGATTTAGCCTTCAAGCTGGCTCCTGTGTCATTTAGACATGTCCCCATCACTCTTTGGGTAATTCCTTGTGCAGCAAGACATTCTGATTCATTTTGAGGCATGTGCATTTCTGACAAAGCACAATGGGTGATTCTGATGCACACACAGGGTTGGAAGTCATCAGGCCAACCAGTAGGCTCAAGTCACTAACAGGGTTAGCTATTATTCCAGAGCCAACCAGTAGCACAAGGAAGAGGAGGATTCCTAGGCAGAAGGTGGCTCTAGGAAGCTCCATGCTCCCTAAGCCACCTGTGAAGCACCCCTAAGGGATGGCTGGCTTGCCAGACTCAGGTTCCCAGGTGCCACCTGCCTGGCAAGTTAAAGGTGGCAAATGCCTAGAAGTGCCCAAAGCAACAAAGGAGGAAAATGGGAGGAAGAGACACAGAGAAGAACTTTCTGGAGTAGAATGTGTTTCACAACAGGTAGAAAAAAACAGCCTCAACTCACCATGGGGTATTAGCGGTCCTGAGGTTTGGGTACACCCCCTGAGGACTCGACCCCAGGATCTTCCCTGGGAAGGAAGAGGCTGGTGGCTCCTACCAATGACTGCCACATGGTTTTTCTCTGGAAGAGGCCAGCAGTATCACAAACAACTCACACTAAACAGCACCTTTCCTCCAAAGAACGCACAATGCTTTCACAGATGGTTTCCAAATAATTTTTAACGTGAAAACATTTGTACAACCTGAACCAGAGATTGGAAAATGTTTTTTAAAAACACACAACTCTATGCACTATGTTTCTAACTCTCCTGTAAATCTAAAAAGTATTCAAAACTAAGGTCTTTTTTTAAAAAAAGGACAACTATTTTCAAATCATGGTAGCCAGAATAATGCCATCCCTCCCACAGTGGTCCATGTCATAATCCCTGGAGCATTGTGAATATGTTACCTTACACGGCAAAAAGAATTTTGCAAATACAATTAAATTAAGGTTACTGAGATGGGAGATTATTCTTGATTATCTGGATGTGCCTGATATAATCACAAGAGTCCTCCTAAGAGGGAGGCTGGAGAGTCAGCGTCAGAGATTTGATGAAAGAAGGAGTGGGAGAGAAAGAGAGAGAGAGAGAGAGAGAGACTGAGACTGATTTGCAGAAGTTACCTTCCTGGGGTAGATGGAAGATGGAAGAGGGAGCCCCAAGGCAAGGAGTGTGGGAAGCCGCTAGAATTTGGGAAAGGATTCTTCCCTGGAGCCTCCAGAAGGAATGTGGCCCTATGGGGACACCTTAATTTTAAGAGCCATTTTGGACTTCTGACCTCCAAAAGCGTAAGATAATAAATTAGTGTTGTCAGCTGCTACATTCATGGTAATTTGTTATAGCAGCAATAGGAAACTAATACAAACATTAATTTTAAAATTATTTTTAAAAATTATCCACATTATTTTTCTATTAACCAGTTTGCCTTTTAATCACGTCCTATTCCCTTTTCTGTATCACCTTTTATAAACTGTTAACATGAAAATGCAGCTGGAACCAAAAATATTCTATTTCTTCCCCCACCACCCACCTTTTTGTTGTTGATGATGCTTGTTTAGTTGAGGGTTCATATTCAGCGTGAGCCTTGTCATCTTTCTAATATCACTGGAGCTGTTATTGGGCGTCTACTACCCTTCTTTCCTTGAATGCATACACAAAGCGACCTTCATTTGTGCCAGTGCCACCAGCATTCCCAGACTCAGACTATCAGCTGGCTCTGAGACACTCCTCTACAAAAGAAGCTCACACCTGCTCCACAACAACATGCCCTGCTCTGCTCTGGGGAAATGGTCCCAGGAATGGAATTACTGGCATCCCAGACTTGACCTGGAAAGTGATTCATAGTTCGAAATCCATTTTACCTGTTTACACATGGCCATGCAGAAGCCACAAGGACAGTAATATATCTGGTGTGCCTGACAGCGCAATGGCTCCAGAGCAAGGCCCAGGTGAAGCCACAGGTGGGCACTCATTGTTCATGGTGTCTGCATTCTTTGTCGTCCACAGATGACCCAATTTCCCACATACTCATCAGAGACAGGAGACTTCCCTGCCCAGGGGATGAATAAGCTTGAAATTAGGCAAATCTGTATGCAGAACAGCCCTAATTAAATTATACTCCTGTGGCCAATCCCACACTGCAGAATAAAACACATACCCCTCATCAAGTCATTAACTTCCACATGAATGTTCCAAGGACAAATAAATATACTGTGTCTTTCATGTTCACCTCCGGGCCCCCAACACTAATGGTTGGTAAAAACCTTAGCCAGGTGGGGCTGTGGACGATGTTTTTTGTTTTTTTTTTTTTTTTGAGACAGAGTCTCACTCTGCTGCCCGGGCTACAGTGAGTGCCGTGGCGTCAGCTTAGCTCACAGCAACCTCAAACTCCTGGGCTCAAGCGATCCTTCTGCCTCAGCCTCCCGAGTAGCTGGGACTACAGGCATGTGCCACCATGCCCGGCTCATTTTTTCTATATATATCTTTAGTTGGCCAA
>CAUYRT010078558.1:0-11285 GCA_963574885.1 Lepilemur ruficaudatus
TCATGCAACAACACGAGAGCCTTCCGAACTGTGAGGACAGGGCCACAGTAGACATGACCCCAGGCGAGCATCGGGCCTGGTTGGCGCTGGGGCCATTTGTGCAGCAGCAAGGGGCAGGCTGCCCCAGTCCCAGGAGAGGACCGGCAGGGGGCAGCTGCTCTAAGACCCCCGCCTCACAGCTGGTTCTGTCTCCTAGGTTGGGAACTACAAGCGGACCGTGAAGCGGATTGACGATGGCCACCGCCTGTGCAGTGACCTCATGAACTGCCTGCACGAGCGGGCTCGCATTGAGAAGGCGTACGCGCAGCAGCTCACCGAGTGGGCCCGGCGCTGGAGGCAGCTCGTGGAGAAGGGTAGGGAGGCCCTGGCCCGAGGCACCTCAGCCCCGGAGGCTCACTAGCTAGGGGCTTTGGGCAAGTCGTGACCTCTCTGTGCCAGTCCCTCTCAGATCAGGCAGGAATGTTTCTTGCAGTTCTGGGGGGCTGTGGCTTTTATGGAGGAGCAGCAGGGTGCCCGTCACCAGCAGGCACAGGCTCCACGAACTGTCGTCTCCTTTCCTTGGAGACACGAGACTGCTCTTTGCAAACAGCACCTGAGTCTCCTATTCCAGTCCTGCCTGTCCATAGGACGCACTTACGCTTGCCTGTTTAACTCGGAACTTGAGGAAGTTCCTGTCCAGTAAAAGGCCTCGCTGCTCAGCACCTTGCTTTCTAACACTGAGAGCTGTTTATTTTTAAACACTGCCATATAGCAAGTCAGGTGAGACCAGATGGTGACACCCGGCAGGCTTTCTGACTTTGATTTTAAGAGGAATAACTACAGGTGTTGTACGGTGGAGGTTTTGCCCCTCTCTTCCCTTCCAAAACGCTCGGAAGATTCTGCAGCTTAGCTACAGGACACTGTCGTGTGGATGGGGACGGTGGTCAGAACGTGCTTCCCAGCAGTAAAGGACCGATTGTGGGGTCCCCTGGGACAGAGCAGATTAGTAGGAGTTTCTCAGGGTGTGTTTTGGGGCAGGCTCTTCTGCCATGACTGCTGTCCTCAGATGAGTCAACCAGGGGGAGCCTGGCCCCTGGACACGGGGCCAGCCGTGTCCAGACCAGCGGCCTGTCCCTCCCCTCAGTGCCGACGCAGGCTGTGTCGAGGGCACAGCACAGTTCTTGGCACAGGGTGGGAGCCCAGGACGTGGAGCAGGCACGTGTGGGGGAAGAGGAGCCAGGGACGGGCCAGCTCCCTCAGCCTTGGTGGCTGCTGCTGTTCGTTTCCACCCCCCAAGGCCTCTGTCTCGGGGTCCAGCTGTCAGCGCCACGCCATCTCTGTATTCGGAACTGGAGGTTTTCGAAGCACCCTTGCCACCCTCGCTCGTGGATCTGGCCGCAGCCAGGCGGGACAGGGAGCATGCTCCTTTCGTAGGCACACGGGCTCAGGGGTTCAGAGGGGCTCATCTTATGTGGCCACACTTCTGCCATCCCCAAGCCCCAGAGATATGTGCCCAGAGGGTTCCCACTACCTCACCTCGCACCTCCGTGCCCCCTGTGCGTGCCCTGAGGACTGGCCAGGTCTCAGCCCTGACGTAGCTCCCTCTCCCTCCCGAGCCTCACGCCACCCCACCCTATCCCCTACACCGAAACGACGGCCAGATTAACACCTTTCTTCCTCGTGGCTGAGAACAGTGGGTAGGGGTTGAGGTGACTCAACTTCCCCAAACCCACATCGAGAGTCTCCATCTGGGCCAGAGCAGGTTCCTGTGTCCCCTCCCCGCCCTCTCCCTGGACAGGGCTTCCATTCTGCTGAGGAGACCGTCCCCAGTCCCACAGGCATTCTCGAGCTTAAGCTGGGCTCCTCCTGGGAGTGAGCAGAAGTGCTCCCGCGGGGGGAGGCGGCACGGGGCTGGCGAAGGGCCATGCCGCGAGGCGGGGTATGGAGTGCGGAGCACCTGGGAGAGGGGCAGCTCATTTCAGAGGGTCCCCCCTTCTCTGGCCCCTTTAACACATTGACTGCCATGCTAGAAAAAAAGATTTTTTCCCTTAGGACCATGGTGTCTTATTATGAAAATAGAATAAAAACTTTGAAAACAAAATGAGTCTATTCAAATTTAACGAAAAATTTATTTTGTATTGTTTTCTGTGCATGAGTTATATGCAACTTGAAAAATGGTTCTCGCAGCTCCCAAGGTGAAGAGACGTGTGTGTTATATATGCTTCACCAGGCCCTGGGCTCAAAACTAGCGTGAGTTAAATACAACTCACATGCAGTTAATGTGTTAAGCAAAGTTAGACTTCTAAGATGCAAAATTTGAATTTTTAAAGTGCTCAGTGGCTTTATAAAAAGGAAATGCACGTAATCCCCCTATTTTCCTAGCAAAAGAGTGGCAGGGGGAATTCAGCTTCAGGACCGGACAAAGGCACTGAGCCACTGAGAGCGAGATCTGAAACAACCAGAGGGAAACCTCGTAGCCAGGCCGAGGCCGAAATGCCCCAGGAACAGCTGAGGGGGAACAGGAAATCCCTGCCACAGGCCAGTGCCACGTAACCCACAGCTTCTCTCTGTGCCCAGGGCCACAGTATGGGACGGTGGAGAAGGCCTGGGTGGCCGTGATGTCCGAGGCAGAGAGGGTGAGTGAGCTGCACCTCGAGGTGAAGGCCTCGCTGATGAACGAAGACTTTGAGAAGATCAAGAACTGGCAGAAGGAAGCCTTTCACAAGCAGATGATGGGGGGCTTTAAGGAGACCAAGGAAGCCGAGGACGGCTTTCGGAAGGCACAGAAGCCCTGGGCCAAGAAGCTGAAAGAGGTACATCTGTCGCGTGGGTTGCTTCCCTGCCTGGCCTCTCTGAGCTGGCCACCCGCCAGCAGTGCTCCCTCCTGCATGCCCAGGAATTCCTACCGGCTGCTTTAGGCACAGGAGGCCACAGCTGGTAGAGGAAGAGCCACTCTTCAGGCCAGAAGCCCATGGTGGCTGACATTTACCCAGCTTACGACACTGAGTGCTTTAGGTACATTCTTTAAATTTAATCCTTACCAACCCATTTTACAGACTTGAGAACTGAGGACCAGAATCATACATTGGTGGTAGCCGTTAAGTAACAATACTTTCCCCAACCCTGGGGAAGTGTCTACTGGAGAGACTTAGAAGTCCCTTTGGGCTGATAGAAAGGATTAATTCAAATGTTTTCTCCCTCTTTCATGGGTTTTTCCCCAGACTTGCAAATGATACTGATATCCCTTTTTCTACAAGTAACAACCGAAGCCACTGAATCTTTTTTTTTTTTGAGACAGAGTCTCACTGTGTTGCCCGGACTAGAGTGCCGTGGCATCAGCCTAGCTCACAGCAACCTCAAACTCCTGGGCTCAGGCAATCCTTCTGCCTCAGCCTCCCAAGTAGCTGGAACTACAGGCATGCACCACCATGCCCGGCTAATTTTTTCTATATATTTTTAGTTGTCCAATTAATTTGTTTCTATTTTTAGTAGAGACAGGGTCTCACTCTTGCTCAGGCTGGTCTTGAACTCCTGACCTTGAGCAATTCTCCCGCCTCGGTCTCCCAGAGTGCTAGGATTACAGGCGTGAGCCACCGCGCCCGGCCCGAAGCCATTGAGTCTTATGGAGCCAGAACACACCTCCATGTTTGAGCTGTAACAGGCTCTCCTCCTTTTCCCTGTCTTGGCTTTTGTCCCATCTCCTCTCTCTCCCTTCTTGTCCCTGGCCCTGTTTGTAATGAAACTACCTCCCCTCCCATGAAGCCATTGCGACAAACTCCTCTTCTTCTAGAATGAAATCTGTTCTTTAACTCACATACAGAAGGGTCTGTTAAGTCAACACGCGCACACCTGTGTGTGAGTCTCTGTGTGAAGCTGCCATTAAAACCACGGGGCATGTGGCTGTCACCCAACTCTTTGGGCACTTTGTATTGCTGTTCCAGCCGCCTGGCGCGCTCTCCCTGGGACATGCACGCCTCCTCATGTGCTCCCTGTCACCTCAGGTGGCTGTCTTCAGCCCTTCCACATGAAATTCTGTCACCCACCCCTGGTGCTCCCTGCGTTATTGTCACACTTAGCACCTTCTAATCGCTCCAGCATTTAATCTCTCCCATACTGTGCCTTCCTCCCCAGCTCCTGAATGGAAGCTTCAGGAAGGGCCAGATTCTTTTGTCCCATGCTGTGTCCCTGGTGCCTAGAACCGCACATGACACGAAGCAGGCACTCAGTAAATTTTGTGGAGTGAATTGTTGTTACCGGCAGTTGCTGTCATAGTGTACGGACAACTTTGTCTCCTCGTGTCCCTCCCATCCTAACAGCACAAATATTCCCAGGGACCTGTGACCTCCAGTGAGGGCTCTGACCTTTCACCCACGGGGAACTCAGGCCCTCGCTCTCCCTGCAGGTGGAGGCAGCAAAGAAAGCCCACCACACGGCGTGCAAAGAGGAGAAGTTGGCCATCTCACGAGAGGCCAACAGCAAAGCAGACCCGTCCCTCAACCCCGAACAGCTCAAGAAATTGCAAGACAAAGTAGAAAAATGCAAGCAAGACGTTCTTAAGGTAAATCGTGTGCTTGTTTTTACATGTGGAGTGTCAGTGTTACTTGCTCGTGTGTCTGGCACACAGCGCGCCTTTGTAGCTGCTCAGTTGGGTGGGTAGAGGGGTAGATATCCATAAAACACATCCCTGCCCACAACAGGGTCGCACAGCTGAGCACCCTGGCACCTTACCGTAGCCATCGCACCTCCTTGGACAAGGGTCAGAACCAGGTGCTGGGCAGGCACAGTTGCCGGGGCTCAGGGACACAGGACGGCTGGGATTGCCGGGGCAGCAGCTTGTGCCAGAAATGCAGGTGCGGAGGGGCGTGGTCAACGCAGGGACTGATGCATGAGCTGGTGTGGAGGGTTGTGAGGACCCAAGTCGCCAGTGGCCTGGACAGACAGGCTGAGTGAGGAGCTCAATGCTGCTGACGGGCCACCAAGGAGGACCTGGAGCCTGGGGAGGGGAGGACAGGGGTAGAGGGTCAGGTGGTTCAGAAGGGTTGCTCTGGTTGTACGGGGAGGCCTGGCTGGGGACAGAGACCTGGTGGAGGGGATTGGGGGTGGGAGAGCTTATCTGGGAAGCCAGGCCAGGAGGGGACAGAGGTGCCCTGCAGCCTCATCAGTGACAGGCCCCAAAGAGCAAGGCAAAGGCCGTGGAGCCACGGGTGGCGGGATGGTGGTTTTGGCCGAGAAGAGACAGTGAACAGGCAGTGGGTGCCCTTCCGTTTCTGTCGTGAAAGGAGATTCTCTGTCTTTGTGAGTTAGTGAGATGATCAAATGACATGATTTGTAAAAACACTTTGTAAGCTATGAAGTGCTCCAGAGATACAGGAGGTAATTCTGCCTGGAAGGCCCTAGAGTCACTGGATTTAAAAAGTGATGGCATCTTTGTGTAACTTACAAGTTCCCAGGAGGTGAGGGCTTGGCCGTGGACCCCCCGCACTCTGTTGTAAGGGGGCGAGGGCTGGGGGGTGTCATTGCCAACGGCCTGCTTACTTCCTCGTGCGGAGATCCCCGGCCTGCGCTTGCAGAGAGATGGAATGAAGTGAGAGAGGGCTGCACCCCAGAGGCAGGACTGGAGGCCAGGGGAAGCAGGAGTCCAGAGCAGATGGTTACTACCCACCGTGCTTGCCGGGCCTCAGACGAGGGGGTCATCCCTGCTCTGGGAGGGGGACACCAAGGTCAGAGAGGTTAATCACATGTCACCCAGTAATGTGAGTGCAGGGACTTGTGAACCCAAAGCCCGCAGCCTTTCTCCGCTGCATCCCGCTGCTGTGTCGTCAGCGTGGCAAGGGGGCAGGTCCTCTCCATGAGAGTCCCGCCACTCAGAGCAAGTGCTGGAATCCCTTGGGGAACATCCCCCATTGTTGGGGCCAGGAATCTGGACTTTTGGAGCAGCCCAGGCGCCTCCACTGTGGGGCCAAGTGAGGACCCTGGACTGGCCTGCTGAGTGGGGGACACTGGGGCCAAGAAGCATAAGGCCCAGGGAAACTCTAAGGCCTCTGCCAGGATCCCAAGGGCTCAGGTGCCCAGGAAGCATGTGGACGTTGGGGGTGGAAGGGAGGTGAGAGATGCCTTTCACGTTTCACAGCCACCCGAGTGACAGCACCCATGGGTGCTCTTGCAGAACAGGCACAGGGCCTGAGGCCAGACAGAACCGTGTGTCAGGATGACTGGGGCACTTGGTAGTGGGGTCCCTCCTGGGCCCTCCCTGCCTCTGGGCCTGGCCAGTGACCTCAGAGCATGAGTGGTCCCTGTGTGCTTGGATTCCTCAGAGGAGGACAGACCCTTCCCACTGCCCTTCTTGAAGCAGTTTCCAAAAACCAGCGCTGACTGGTCGCACACGTGCTTTTGTAGTGGCCGGGTGGTGGCTGCATCTCGCAGTATCCATCAGAGAGGAGCTTCTTGCTTCAGTGCTGAAATACTACAGTCCACATGAGGGTGAAGGCTGCCTCTCATTCCCCCTGTGAACGTTCACTGGGAACCTCCCGTGTGCTCTGCAGGGGGATTTACTGAGTGTCGAGGACCCTGCTCGGTACCCACCTGTGCTGGGGCTGAGCACGGCTGGCACAGGCCGGGTGTAGAGCCTAGAGAGGGGGCGCCCTGTTGCCACTGGGTTCCCTAAGGGCTCCCAGAAGGCAACCGCATCTCGAAGGCTCCCAAGAGGTGGTTGCTCTGTGTCACTCCAGTGGCACTCCCTAGATGCTGGGTGCTGAGCCCACAGCTGCGTATCCTGGGTGCCTGAGCTTGGGCTCCCACGCGGGGCCACTGGGCGCTGGGCAGTGTGGAGGGCAGTGGTGGACAGCCACAGTGGCTGTGGAGCTCTGTTCCTGCTGGGGACACCCCAACCCTGGCAGGGATGGCCTTTTCCTGTGGTTGCAGAGGACCAAAGGCCAACCACCTCAGGAGCCTTGAAGCAGGACAGGAACCACAGATGGCAGGAGAAGGCCATGGGGCCAGGGTGGGGGCCCCAGGGAGCAGGGTGAGACCTGACCCTTGAGGCTGGGGAAGGCTTCCAGAGGGGACTGTCCGGAGCGTGAAGAGGAGTTGTCCAGGGCATGAGTCAGAGAAGGGCATCTAGCGAGTGAGCAGAGTGGGTAGAGGAGACCACAGCCCCAGGTGGGGGCAGAGAAGGTGCTCCAGAGGCGTGTGGTGGCTGCACAGTGTTATCAGGGACAGCATAGCACAGTTTCCTGGTGGAACCCATGACTACCTCCCTCAGTGCTCAGGGTCTCAAGAGGGGAGAGACTTGCAATAAGTAGGTGGTCCCCACCCTGCTATCCCTCACTTCACCTCAGGTGGCCACCGTGGCCCCACCAACTGATGAAAACTCACTGCACACCAAGGCGGGGAGGGTGGAGGGAAGTCTGCGAATGTCCCTGCCAGATGCCCCTGCTCACTTTAGCCAAGGGTTAGGATTTCACGCATGTTCTAGCTGTCTCTAGATCCTCTCTTGAGATGGGCCATACCTGCTTTTAACATCTCCTTTCTTGTAAAACCCTTCTTGGGACAGTCTGGGAGGGAACAGCTGCGTGCAGGGGAGGAGTGGGCTGGAGGGCAAGGGAACAGGACTTTCTTGAATGCTCCTGGCACTTAAATATCAGAGCACTAGGAAGGAGAAGTGTCCCCATTGTCTGATAAGGACAATGAGACTCCAAGAAAACAAGAGTGAGCGCCAGCATTCGGCCCAGCCCTGAACTTGTCTTCAAGGTGACTCACCGAGCCACTGCTGCCGTGGGCCAGGTCCGAGGCCCAAGGGTGACCCAGCACAGCCCTTCCTCACAGGGAGAGAGGCCAGGGGTGTGTGACACACTCAGGACCATGTGCACGGAGCCCCAGGGGGACTGCTTCTTTGCCTGATCTACCTGTTTACACCTGATCCAACGGAGAGGGCAGATGCCAGGAGTGTGATTTACCTTGCAGAAGTGGAGGGACTGGGGCTTGAACTTGAAGTCTGAAGTCTCTCTCAGACTCCAGAGCTCTCCTGCTCCTTGGCTTTGGAATCTGGAGAGTCCTGAGAAGCTCCAGGGGAGGGTGGGGTGAGCAGAGGGCCGAATGGAAATGAACCTTCATCTTGCGCCTGGATTTTCATTTAGACCAAAGAGAAGTATGAAAAGTCCCTGAAGGAGCTCGACCAGGGCACGCCCCAGTACATGGAGAACATGGAGCAGGTGTTTGAACAGTGCCAGCAGTTTGAGGAGAAGCGCCTGCGCTTCTTCCGGGAGGTTCTGCTGGAGGTTCAGAAGCACCTAGACCTGTCCAATGTGGCCAGGTAAGTTTCCTTTGAGCTGAAAAACACATCTCGATGAAGTCAGTGCAAAGTTGCTGCTCTCGAGGCTTGGGACGGCAGCATGAATCAGAAAGTCTTCTCTCAGTGGGTCGGTTCTCCTGCCTTTCTGTCATCTTGATGCCCAGGGAGGGCCCTTCTGCTGGGCCCGTCTGCAGGTGCAGGCATGGCCGACCTGTGCGGTGCCCCGCTGCCAGTGGGGCCTGGCTGGACCAGCTGATTGCTGGCCCGAGCAGATAAGGCTGGCACACTCTGCCAGCTCTGCTCGCGGGTCTGGGCAGGAAGGAAGGCCACCCATTTTGGAGCTGCAGCTAGGACCAGCCACAGCTGGCGTATCTGAAATCCACCTGAGGGTGAGTCCAGCATTTCCAGGCTCGGTATGCCCTGATCCCAGGGCGGTCCATCTTTGACGCCCCTTACGAGGTCCTTTCCATCCAGAGCAACTTACTGTCAGCTCAGCCCTGACTTCTCAGTGGTTCTAGGCCTTGGGCAGCACAGACCCTCCAAGACTCAGTTCTAAATTGTGAAACAGAAGCCGTGATACTTCTTCTGTGCTTTCCTCATCTTTGGTCCCATGACACGTTCATCAGGGCACAGGTCCAGGCTAACTGAGGGGACATAGACTTCTGTCATCCATCTGGCACGGCTGCTTAGAAATGAACCTCAGGTCAAGGCTTGTTATTAATAGGAAATTACATTCCCTTTGTCTCCTGTATAAGAATAGTCAAAAGCACAGCTACTCTGCCACCATTCAATTTTCATGACAGTCTTATAAAGTAGGTGGCACTGTCCCCATCTCATTGGTGAGGAAACTGAGGCTGGGTGAGGTTAAATGACTGCCCCGGGCCATACAGCTGGAAAGAGGCAGGGCCAGGCTTGCGTCCAGCTCTTCTATGTGTCAAAAAACTTCCAGTGTGCATATGACCGTCTTCCCTCTGTGTCTGTCTCTGGGTCCAAATGTCCCCTTTGTATAAGGACACCAGTCATACTGGATTAGAGCCAAGTACCCCTCCAAAGACCCTATTTTCAAATTAGGTCACATTCTGTGGCCCTGGAGTTAGGACTCCAGCTTATCTTTTGTGGACAACACAACCCAACCCTTAACAGAGGAGGACACTGCGGCCCAGCGAAGGTGCGTGACTTGGCAGCCATACAGATTATAAGTGAGGCCATCAGGTCCAGCAGTGGTGCACGCTCCTCCCCTCTGGGACGGTGAGATCGGAGCTGTGAAGCAGAAGGCGTCCCCCACATGTCTTGGTGGCGGTGTCCTGTGGCACCAGGTGATCTTTGCATCTGCATTTGCACATCTGGATGTAAACCCTCCAGCTTTGCCGACATAGATGAGGGATGAGGATACTTCCTGGCAGACTCTAGTTTTCTCTTTCTCAACTCTGGACCTAAGCCTGTGGGACCACACAGAGTGGTGCCCACGTGGTCCACATGCCAGTGCCTTTTGCATTGTCTGACGCAGAGCAAAGCTCATTTGTTGCCACCTGGTTTGATTTAAAGCTCATTTGTCAAAAGCTGAAGCCATGGTGGTCGTCTGTCCCCATCTGGGCATGTGGCGGCCAGGTGACCTTCGCCTCAGCCAGGGGAGGGGTGTCCCTGATCTGTGTCTGTAAAATCGACTCTATTGTGGGCTGCAGAGACCACAGAGACTGCTGTGGCTGGTGCCTGCTTTCCAAAAGAACCGTGCTTCTCTCCCTGGTTTAGCTACAAAACCATCTACCGCGACCTGGAGCAGAGCATCAGGGCAGCCGACGCGGTGGAGGACCTGAGGTGGTTCAGAGCCAATCATGGGCCCGGCATGGCCATGAACTGGCCGCAGTTTGAGGTAAGAGGAGACTGCACCCATGACCCCATCGGCCTGGAGGGGGGGACCTGGGTCCACAGAGTTGAATTATACAATGTCTTTCTTAGCTGGGCACAGTGGCTCACACCTGTAATCCTAGCACTCTGGGAGGCTGAGTCAGGAGGATCGCCTGAGCTCAGGAGTTGGAGACCAGCTGAGCAAGAGTGAGACCCCCATCTCTATTAAAAAAAAAAAAAGTAGAAAACTTAGCTGGGTATGATGGTGTGTGCCTGTAGCCCCAGCTACATGGAAGGCTGAGGCAGAAGGATTGTTTGAGCCTAGGAGTTTGAGGTTGCAGTGAGCTAAGATGACAATACTGCCCTCTAGACAGGGTGACAGAGCGAGACTCTGGCTCAAAAAAAACAGTCTTTCTTGTTCTGGATTCTATGTTGGAGTTCACCCTGTTTATTAGGCGGCTGTTATGCATAGCTACAGTACAGACCAAGTTGATGTTTAGAGTCCCAGGAGTCTTCTTTAGGCATTACTGAGACCTTCTGAATCTCTAGTGATGGTATAATTATGTTCTTTCTAGTTAAGAACATTTGACTCACTTGTTAACCACTGGCATTCCCTTCCCTCCTAGTGAGTCACAGGAGCTGCGGGACACATAGGACCTCAGGTCCCTGCCCTACCCTACTCTGAGGGATGGCCAAAAAGAGGGGGCAGCCACAGTGCCCCCAGGCCTCACAGTGGCCTGGGAGGGGAGGCAGTCCCAGTGGGCAGCCCTCTTTACCCTTCAAACAAGGGGCTTTTCCATACTCCAGCCATTAAATTCAATTAATCTTGCTTCAAAATGAACTTTCCAGCTGGGCGCAGTGGCTCACGCCTGTAATCCTAGCACTCTGGGAGGCTGAGGCGGGAGGATCACTCAAGGTCAGGAGTTCGAAACCAGCCTGAGCAAGAGCGAGACCCTGTCTCTACTAAAAATAGAAATTAATTGGCCAACTAAAAAAATATAGAAAAAATTAGCCGGGCATGGTGGCGCCTGCCTGTAGTCCCAGCTACTCGGGAGGCTGAGGCAGGAGGATCGCTGGAGCCCAGGAGTTTGAGGTTGCTGTGAGCTAGGCTGTTGCCGTGGCACTCTAGCCTGGGCAAGAGAGTGAGAATCTGTCTCAAAAAACAAAAAAA
>CAUYRT010078559.1:0-25065 GCA_963574885.1 Lepilemur ruficaudatus
ATAGTGCTATTGCTGGATCAAATGGTATTTCTATTTTTTAGCTCTTTGAGATATCTCCAAATTCTTTTCCACAGAGGTTGCACTAATTTGAAATCCCACCAGCAGTGTAAGAGTGTTTCTGTCTCTCCACATCCTCGCCAGCACTTGTTGTTTTGGGATTTTTTTGATAAAGGCCAATCTCACTGGAGTTAGGTGATATCTCATTCTGTTTTTGATTTGCATTTCTCTAATGATTAGAGATGTTGAGAATTTTTTTATGTTTGCTGGCCATTATTCTGTCTTTTTTGAAAAATTTCTGTTCATGTCCTTTGCCCATTTATTGATTGGGTTGACTTTTTCTTGCTGGGTTTTTTTTTTTTTTTGAGTTCTAGATAGTTTTTTGTTATTAGCCCTTTATCAGATGTGTAAAAAGCAAAAGAGAATCTATCTGTCTTGGTCAGGCCAATCTCTTCACATAAATTTTTCAGGATATGGAGCCTCCATTTTCAAGCTATAAGGTATCTTCTTCAAATTTTAACTAAGGATATTAGAGCATATTGAGTGATAAATCTAAGTTTATAAAGTGAATTCAATTAAAAAATTGAAATTTCTTAATTTTGATTTTGAATTTATAGTGTCAATTTATTTTTTAAAAATATATTCTTATCCTCAAATGCATTCCTCTCGATACCCATCTGTTATGAATCTGGTATAATTCAGTCCCCAACTGTAACATTGAAAATGATTTTGTAGTCTTTTATAATATTATATAGTTGATTATTAATAGAATGAGAGATATAGTTAAGTCAACCTAAAAGAGTTTCATTGACTTTATCCCAGAATATATAAAATCTGTATATGATATATATTTTACATGTATATAATATACAAATGTATATTTATACAATATATATCCCAGAACATATGTGTATACGCATGTATACATACATATATACACATACATGTGTTACGTTATCCACATACATATATACAGGGAGATTTACCTATTTTAAATATTTATTTATTATCTGTACCTTATCAAATATTTCAGCTGAAAATTACATTGATTATATACTGCCCAAAGTATTTCTCAATTCCTAACACATTAAGAATAATAAGCATTTGATGTGTTTTAGCTACAAAGTTCAACTTTTTATTCATTATCATTGAAATAATAGTTTTGTAGTAGCATTTTGTAAATACATTACAAAATATATTCACAAGAAGCCAGTAAAATCTATGACATTTTATTTAGTTTGAAATTGTTCTACTTGTGAGTGATTTTGTGTACATTCATACATCAGTTAATATAATTCAAGTTCACTATATAGCTTTATTCAAACAGACAATTCTGTAAGAAATACTTGTAAATATAGTCATGTCAAGTGGATCTATCAGCAGTGGGTCATCCAAGAATGTAAATTGAGCAAAATATTAAAATATTTTTTTGCTATAATCAAATGTTAGTTTTCCTTTATATTATACCAAATTAATGTACAAAAGACAGCTGGCCAATTTCACATTTTACTTAATAAAAACTAATGGGACCTTCCCCTAATATAATTGTAATAAAGAAATAAATTTTAAAAACTCTTTTTTCACATGCTATATCACAGTTATCTTCTAGTGGGATTTATAAAGTATACAAGTATAACTTGTAAAACTATTAAAGGTTCTATGATGTGAACTCATAATAGAGATTTGAAAAAAAAACTTGCTGAAGAATTAAAAAATCTTTTTATTAAAGGGAAAAGAAGTTGGCACCATTTATTATCTATTTTATAGAAAAGAGCAAGGCACACTTTCATGTGATTAATTCAGCTGTGTAAGCTAAACAAATCTTCACCAACAGATTTAAGGCAGAAATAATTCCATTCAATTATAAGGGAAAAAACAGTGCCATTGAGTAGCTGCATTAATTAATACAATGGGTTTAAAGTCAAATTATGTGATAATAATGAAATAAGAATAAGCTTAATGTTACGGGATACCAGCAAATAAAGTTAAAGCATTTACAGTATTAGGAATAGTTATACAAAATTGGAGTGTTCTTATACATTTTTAAAAATATTTACAGCATGTATGCAATTAATTAGTGTGTTTTTAAATTAATTATTTCACTAGAGATTAAATATTAGGTAAAAGTATATTTGCAACCAGCTTAATATGGTAGATTAAGATATGGAGAAGTCAGGTAGAGAAATCATGTCTGTTAAATACATAAGTTCAGCAGTCCCCAAACTTTTTGGCACCAGAGACCAGTTTCACGGAAGATAATTTTTCCTTGGACCTGGGGTGGTGGTAGGGAAATGGTTTCGGGATGGTTCAAGCACACTACATTTATTGTGCAGTCAAACCTCTCTGCTAATGATAATCTGTATTTGCAGCTGTTCCCCGTGCTAGCATCACTGCCTCAGCTCCATCTCAGATCCTCAGCATTAGATTCTCATCAGCAGTATGCAACCTAGATCCCTCACTTGCGCAGTTGACAGCAGGGTTCACACTCCTATGAGAAGCTGATACTGTCACTGATCTGACAGGAGGCGGAGCTTATTAGGGGATGCCAGCAATGGGGAGCAGCTGTAAATACACATGAAGCTTCCCTCACTTGCCTGCCGCTCACCTCCTGCTGCGTGGCCCAGTTCCTAAGAGGCCATGAATACTGGTCTGCAGCCTGGGGGTTGGGAACTGCAGCATAAGTTGATCTGCTTAAATATCTTGTATGCTACTAGTTAAAAGAAAATATTAGATTTATTACAGTTGCAGAAATACATATTGGAGTGATTTGATTTGGAGCATAGAACTGTCATTATACTTCCCCACTTGCTCTTTCACCTGCTCATGTGGTGTGCACATGTGCAGTGAAAGTTACACCTTCAGACCTTATTCAAAGAGATATTTGTGTCTGAACCAATATCAAACATACTATGTAACTTATTTCTTTTTTATAGTGCCACAGTTTGACATACAGGAGCTCTTTCACTACCTTTCACCTAACATTTTTTGCTGTTATGCTTACCATAATATGCAGCTAATGTCAAAACAGGTTTGAATATTTCATTGTTGAATTAAATGGTTTTAAAAACCTGCCATGTAACATGTTTATCAGAAAATATAAGTAAAAGTACTATAGAATTTTTTCAGCATTTAATGTATTAATATTATAAAATATAAGCTTAAATATAAAAATATTAAGAATAATATTGTCTAATGTTATTATTTATTTTTGATAAACTTTGTTTGTAAGTTTTTAACTAAACAGACTATTAGGTAGCAATGTAAAGGCAGACAACTTGAAAGACATTTTCACTTGTCATGATGCTTTCACTTTTTCTGCCCAATATATTTATATTTTTGATTTACTAATCATCAGGTGAAGTCACTCATTTTCTGGATGCCATATATTTTACTAGTGAGTTTATTTAATATTTAAATGTCCAGGTGCTCATGGCTTATGCTAATGCTTACTATTGATTTAGTAAGGCAGTCCTTCTCAGATGGGTGTGTTGTTCTCTATAGAGGCAATTTAATACTTATGGAGAAGTTTTGGTGGTTACCATGAACAGGGCCATTATGGCATTTAAGATTGGATGGGCCAGCTTTGTTAATCTTCCTAAAATGCTTGGCCCCTGGCACTGTTCCTCAAGGCTTTCTTATTGCTACTGTAATATTTACTTAGGTTAATCACGTATGTGTAATCATGCTTGGAAACTTTTTTCTTCCATTAAAAACAAAATCTTTTTCCATAGTTTGAATGTATACTGAAATTTCCAGACATATATAAATACTATATAAAATGAAGGAAAGACTATTATTTTCTTGTTTGAAATTTTACCAGGGTTTACTATTTTAGAAATCACATGTCTAAAGAAAATGACACTCATGATATTTGCCTGCCTACACAACTAAATAGGTTTGCACTGATAGTGATTGCATTTATGGTGATTAGAAGTAAATGTTCAGGCATATGACCACTTCATTATGTTCTCCAGTTAAATCATCTCCAAACACTAACATTTTGAAATATGTTACTTTAATTTTATTTTTTAATATTAAATTAGGGTAACTTAATCGAAATTTTGTGTTTAGGTATATTACCTAAGAATTTCATAGTAGGATAGTACATTTGTGTTATAAAAAGTAGATGTTGCTTTTGAAAGTGTTCTGAATAGAAGTAGAAAATTATAATGTACTTCACACATATAATGTCTTTTCTGTAAAACTTTCATATTGAGATAAAATATATTATAATATGTATACTTCTTCAGCATATATTTTGATGAAATTTTATATATGTATACATCTGTGTAATCAAGCTAGATTGCCATAGAATATTTCCTTACCTCAGCCAATATACTCTCTTAAGAGATAATCTTTTATGTAAATTATTAATTATATCACCAATCCTTTAGTATTTCCTGTTCTCAAACTTCATAGAAATGGATTTAAATTTTATACACATTCACACACACACACATCTTCATCAACACTTGGCATTGCCATTCTTTTAGGTTTTCGGACTTATGTTGGGATGTGATGGTATACCATAATGATTTTTTTGTTTTCTTGACAATAATAAATAGCAAACGTATGTTTATATATTGAATAAACATTTGGTTATCTCCTTTTCTGAAATTTCTCTTTTAGTCTTTTGCCCAATTTTTTTTAATGGGTTGTCTTTTATCATGGATTTGTTGGAGTTCCTCATGTATTCTGGTTATGAGAACTTATTGGATATTATTATACACAATATAAGTGAATTTACCATATGTGATATATTTAATTATGTTATATATGTTATATTATAATATATACAATTATATGGTAGGTACCTTCTCTCATTCTCAGTTATGTTTTTTCACTCTCTTAATGAGGTCTTTTGATAGATAGAAATTCTAAATTTTAATGAAGTAGATTACATCGGTAATTTGTTGTTAGTTTATTTTGTCCTGCTTAAGAATTGTTTTCCTAATCATGAAGTTAACCTTCTATATTTTTTACTAATTTTTATTGTTTTAACAGTGGCATAGACCCAGAATGCTATTGCAAGATTTTGTGCTGGTATATGTCTAGGCATCTGACCTCATTTATATAATGCCATTTGACAAATGTGTCTTAGATGCCTGTTGTGCAAGATGTAGGAGGAATTTTGAAAGTTAAAATTTTACTCAGGTTCTTCCTATCCACAAAGAGCATATGGCATGATATTAAAGGCTGAATTGATAATAAATAAATATAATTTAAGGTAAAATAAAATAGCTTCCTAATTCAAATAATTCCTGTTGGAATATAAAAGAAGAATAAATACATATTGAGACTCTGAAATCAGTAAAAGCTTCAAAGATGTGCTGATATTTGAGTTGGAAGTAAAACGATGATAAATAATGACAAAAAGAGCATAAGAAGCATAAGTACAAGGGAGTGGTTGGGGCACTTTAGGAAATGTATGTTAATAGGAGGAGACGGAGAAATTAGGATCAAAAAATAATTTGAACAACCACAAAGACCACGTCAAAGACCCTGGAGTTTATTCTCTTGGCAGTAGGTGGAATTAAGTTTTTCATGTTTGGGAATGAAATGATTTGAACTATGTTTTTGAAAAGTAACACAAGAAGAAAATGGAGACATAAAAATTGGAGATACCCACCACAAAGGCTAATCGAGTGACCTGGACTATGATAGAATCAATGGGAAGGGACATCTATTTAACTGACAAAAAATGATTAAGTAAAAGTTGCATTTGACTGAATTGGGTGACTAACTGGATGTGTGGGTTGTGGCAAGAGAGATGTTTAGAGATAGAATGTTTTTCAGAGATGAAGTATGGAGTTTAAATAAAAGAAGTAAAGATGGTTTGCTCTAAAAAGACAACCTACAGGACAGGAGAAAATATTTGCTCTCTACACCTCTGAGACTCTGCATTCTTAAAGAAAGGGCCCTATCTGTGTCATTAATTATCTTTGGTCTATAGCATTTTATATATTTGAAAAATTATCTATTATTTCCAAATAAAAATTTGTCTACACAGGCTCATAGAAAGTTTGAGATAGAGGGATGCTATTAACTACCAATGAGGGAAAGAAATGGCATCTAAACCTACATCCCCCTCTGTAGCCACGGAAGACAATAATAACCAATCACTGTGCTCTATCCAATGGCCCCAGATGCCACTTTCCAATCCTTCCAATCCAGAGCTCCAGGCGCAACCACTAATCCATCAGAGTTGACATCTCTTTGCCATCCCCCATCTCGTTCTTAGCCCCCCTTTTCTAACTTCCTTCCCCTCTTCTCTCTGGCTGGTCTTGCACAGAAGTCTTGCTGGAAGTCCTTGAAGAAGGCTGATGCTGTAAAAGCTGAAGTATCTTTGTGTTCTTGTAGAAGCATCCAGTAAGTAGGTAGGTTAGAGTTTGGGCAGAAATCTGAAATGTTCTTTAATTGGAAGGTCCATCTGGCTTTCCTTTAACTTAGAGATAACTCAAAGTCTAGTTCAGCTAATTATATGCATTGGTTGAGGCTAAAAGGAGATGATCAGGCTCATTTCAACTTTATGATATTGATGATTGGCCCATAAATGTCACTTTAGTTCTTCAAATACTGGAGAGTAGGCAGCAGAGAACTCTTCTCCTTTGACTTAGAACTACCAGGTTTCTAATAGAGAGAGGAGCCACGTTTAGGAGAATTTTACAAAAACTTTTTGAATATTTTCAAAAAAGCCTACCTCCATTTGTGGTAAAACGTGATGATATTAAGGAGCTGCTGCTACCTCCACGGCTGTGCTCACCCCCCCAGTCAGGACCGCCCAGAAGGCTGGGCACACTCATGGGCCTGCAGCCTCCAAAATTCTCCAGGAAGCCAAGCTCTCTCCAAGTAGCATGACATGATGAAGGCCAAAAGGAGATATTCCCCCCAAATAGGGGTTTTAATCACCTCCTGTGGTATCAGGAATACAAGATTCTAGAGAATCATTTCCCTTTACTTCAGCAAACCTAACAATGAATTCAACCTAAAGGGACTCACATTTTGACCATACTTTGTGGATAAACTTTCACGTTCATATTCATTGACACCCACTCAGAGCCAGATGTGGTCATATATGTCAAAGTTACAGCAGTGACTTACCCCACGGAAATCCTGGTCCACAGAAGACGTACATACCTGCATCCAATATGTGAGTGCAGGCTGCCAACGCACAAGTGGACAAAATGATAACCCGGCTTGAACATTACTTTCCACAGATGTGCATATTTCCTCCACACATGCCCCAGCTGGGCTCCTCCCCTCGTCCCTCTCCTGCTGACTCCTGCTCATTGCTAAGAGTTCCTGCACCTGCTACCACGTCCACATCACCTCCTGCTACCTCCTGCCTCTAAACCCAGACGAAGAGCCTCTCCATCTCTATACTTCCCCCTGATTTCCTAACTCCCCTGCAATGCCATGCTCTCCTTAAAACAGTGTCTGTCCTACTGATTATTAAAACTATCACCAATATATTGCTGGAACATTGTAATTGCTCAATAAATACATATTGGGTGAATGATCTGAATGAGCTATTTAGAGAACATCTTTTCTTTAAAAGAAAATAAATTGGCTCAGCTGAAGATCACCCAACTATCACTCACTTCCATTTCCTTGTAAAATAAGGGCAGCGAGTACAACACAGGGGAAAAAACACATAGAAACACTTCTTTACATGAAGTTCCTTTGAACTTTACTGTATGAACCTTATTCTATTGCTCTTGGTCCAAGTTACCCTTCTGTCTTGTGCAGGTTGTGTAGTCTTCTCTGCCAGGCGTGTGTTCCTCAAAGTCAGGGAATGGCTGTTTCTTTTCACCCACAGCGCCCTCTCAAGTGGAATTACCGCGTGTTTCCTTGCTGTAGACCTCTGCACAAGGATCTCCATTAAAGATACAAATAAGACGCGAGCGTTCAATCCTTTGGCTGGGTTTGCTATGTGGTGCCAAGGAAATGCCTTGGTGGTTTTTTAGTTTGGTTTGTCTTTTGTTCTCTGAATTTAGCATCATGTGAACACAGAGCATAGCCTAAAGGTACACTTAAAATGTCGTCCTGTTTCTGAGCTTACTCAGACAGGCAATAGAAAATGGCATCTTTGATAATTAACACCCTTACAGCAATCCGGCGCGGGCCAGCAACTGTAAACAGTAAGTTATTAGTCAGGGGAGCTGCTTGCAACACGAGCATGAACGTTCCCATGGATCTACATAAGGCATGAAAGGGATGATTCAACATGCTCTGGATAATTTCGTGATCGTATTTGCTTGATCATGTTATACCTAAGCAAACTGTTCATCACCATCATCCCCATCTCTTCCGTTAACTTGAATTCCTTGTAATTCATTTATAAAACAAAATTAGTGTGTTGACTGCAACCTGTAAAATAAGTCCGCATCTTTGTTTAATTATAGATTCTGTATAAACCATTTTAGCATTACAAAAGGTATATAAAGAAGGAATAAAAAGAAAATAATTTCCCTATTAAAATGCCAACTAAAAACAAACGACAATTTTTTAAATGTGCATTTTATATCAGAGGAAGAGACTGGATTCATTCATTTATTTATTTTTCATTTTTGAGACAAAGTCTTCATCTGTTGCCCAGGCTAGAGTGCTGTGGCATCAGCCTAGCTCACAGCAACCTCAAACTCCTGGGCTCAAGTGATCCTCCTGCCTCAGCCTCCCCAGTAGGTGAGACTACAGGTGCATGCCACCATGCCCAGCTAATTTTTTTCTATTTTTGGTTGCCTGGCTATTTTTTTTTTCTCTATTTTTAGTAGAGACAGGATCTCACTCTTACTCAGGCTGGTCTCGAATTCCTGAGCTCAAGTGATCCTCCTGCCTCAGCCTCCCAGAATGCTAGGATTACAGGTGTGAGCCACCGCACCTGGCCCAAGACACTGAATTTAAACCTCCCAAACTTACAAAGCTGTTTAAGAACACTGCCAGTGCAATGCAAAAAGAGAACACAAAATTGGTTGAATGTAAGACATGAATGGTTGAAATATTGTTTAATTTGTTTCCTCTTTTTTTCTCCCTTTGAAAACTGATAAAAGATTTCATATTTTTTTTTAAATTGACCTCATTTTTAGTTTATTTTTTAAAAGTGGAGCTGTCTTTACATATGTTTCAAAGTATGTCCATAAAACCTTTGGAGGACTTCTCAGAATGAAGAAACCTACAACGCATATCTTACAAAATTGTTTGGGAGATTTTCCACTTTTATATTTGGGCTTTTTTCCCTCTTAAACATCAAAACCTAATAATTGTGGCAGAAGGTCAGATATTTTCCATACTTTGTTTCTGAAATGTTTTCCTTACGACGAGCAAGCACATGGGGGAAAGACATTTACGCACCAATCTGCTAGGAAGGTTACCCCTGTGGTCTGGCAGCGGGACCACGGAGCGGGAGAGGCGGGGGCAGGGCTCGCACTTCTTTCTCCGTTTTATTTTCAAGGAAAACACACCCATGTGCCACTTACACAATTTTTATAGCTACTTAAAGAAAAAAATTATATTTAGAGAATAAATATCTATTTGGATAATTAAAAAATTATATGCCTGGGCAATACAGCGAGGCTCAGTCTCAAAAAAAAAAATTACATGGTATTTCAAGTTTGAACATTGTGCATAGGATTCCAAGGGAGAAGAAATGGGTGGGGAGGGGATTACTGCTTGCTTGGCTGGTAGCATCCACCCTCTAAAGCATTTCTGTACAGAAAGATTGAATAAAAGAATAGGGGAATGTGGTCAGAATAAAGAATCTGATATCCAGCATGGAAGGTTGCTGTTGGGAAAAACTTTAGGAATTAACACTTTGATTAGTTATATCACGATCACATTGAATTCATTTTCCCCAATGCTGGTTTGCTTTAACTTAATATCCTTTTTAAAAAATCTATGCCTTTGTGACATCATCAGTCCATGCATCATTTCTTGGGGCTTTAAAATAGAAAGTTAAAGTTTACACGTAACAACTAAATTCAAGAGAGCACTTTATTTAAATTCCAAGTCTCTTAGGGGTTAGGAATGAAATGTAATGCTAATTTAATTTAATAATTTGTTCTCTTTCCATCAAAACACACAATCATTCCTTGTGAAAGCCTCAATCCCACCCCTCACTCCCAGCTTTTGTTTTCCATCAGGCTGGGATGGAATTAAAAGCCGATTTGCAGAGCAAAGTCCAGTTGCATCCCAGACCCTGTTCTCCAAATACGCAGAGCCATGAGATGTTTCGCGACCACGGCGTGTCCATGTCCCTCACTTTATTTTCCAAATGTGGGACAGGGGAGTTGAATGGGTTGAGGTTTTTATTTTTCCAGGATTTAAAACTACATACACATAAAGCAAGCTGCTGGCAGAAGTCCTTCGTAAATTGTGCGTGTGTGTGTGTGTGTGTGTGTGTGTGTGTGTGTGTGTTGGACAAAAAGTTGGATCAAATGAGTGGTTTCCTGTTCAGAGCAGGACCTTCTATGAAAGAAAATGTAATTGATTCCACTTCCATCAGCACATCAAGAGAAAGGTGGGTAACTCACTTCCTGCTGGTCCTTACCGGAGGGATGAAACAGCCCAGGGGAAGTGACCCTTCAAGGGGCCTGGGCCGGGCCCGGGCTGGCCGGGGAAAGCGCACACCTCCACACTCCCTTGCCCCTCCAAGTCCCCCTGGAGTCTGTCAGTGTTTGAGTTCTGCCCTTTTCCACTCTTGGGAGGACACACAATGTCCCTCCAGGTCCTGCTGTCTGGGTTCGATTAAATAATTATAAACTCCAACAGCAGATCTATCATTTATGTCCCAAAACATGCCAGTATGTGTCTTTTGTGGCCATGCCAGCCAATCGTAAAGCCACTCTCATTATTGTCACTGAGAACACAGTGGTTCAATGTTTGTGCTAGTTCCTGGATTTTGGCGATTGCATGTTGCCCAGCAGTTGGCAGCTGGTGCCAACATCACTGCAGAACTTCATAATAAATCCTTTCTATATTTATTGAATCCACCACTCTGACACTGCAATTGCCTTTTATGATCAGAGGCTTCCATTTTCAACTTCCAACTCTGGGCGATTACACATTCTAACAGCACGACGTCAAGGCCTGTTGTCTCTACGTGCAGCATGGAGCAGAGACTGCTGGCTGACTGGGGGAAGGTAGACACTGGAAGTATGTGAGAGCTGACCTTTTATCCCACACAAAGGAAGCACAGAGGTGATCTCTTTAATCCGTTTGGTTAAAATGTTTAAAATTTTCCACTTCCTCTGCAGCTAAAGCCCAAAATAAAGTTGTCAAAATAAAGCAGTAATATTTCATAGTAATATGCTATCTCCTACAAAAGCTCAAGGGGAAAAGGGGGAGGTGGGAGCACCATCTAATTGAGTTAAAGGAATGTTTAAAGAGATGTTTTTAGTTCTGGCCTTAATTGAGCCACAAATGATCTCTCAATTGTCCCAATTTAAAGCATACAATATCAACCATAACTGGGAAAATAACTGAAATACCTGAATGGGAAGGTTTTTTTGTACTTTCTGTGCACATGAGGAATCTTGCTAACAATAATTTACATGGCCAGAATGAACTTCCGCTAATGATAACATAAGAAGAAGCTTCTAGAAATTATGATGTATAAAAATTTAGCAATAAAACACAAGCCACATTTTGGAAAGAGAAAGATGTGTTCTCTTTTCTGTACAAAAGAGTTCAGAAAAGCATGAGTATTGATGGCTCATGTGTGTTTTCATTTTTGAAAAATGGTCAAAGTCACTCATTTATTGAAAGAAATACAATGGCATGAGATAACAAGGCTTAGTGAAAATAAACCATGTAAGTTGCTGGAAGAGTACTAGGATCACAAAATAAAATCCATCAGTCACTTGTTTTTCGTCACTGTCTTTCATAGGCGTTTACATTTACTGAAATGCCATGGAGGTGTATTAGTCTGTAGATGAAATGTGAATCCTGAAAGAAGAGTTACTTTCACAAAGGTAGAATCCACTGAGGGCTGAATGTTTTGTTTTACTGCTTCCTTTTAAAGGAGCGTTAAAATGTTTCCACTTAATACAGAAAACTCAATATTCTGTCATTACAGGAAAGGCTTCAGATAGTAGATTGCATTTTTAAGAGAATGGGTTTTAGGAGAATAACTATTAATCAAAGATACTAGAATGTATGTAATTTGACATTTTTCAAAACAAAAAAATCCTATATTTTTAAAAAATATACATCAAGTTATTGTTGCTTTGTTCTTAAGAATTAAGAAATACTTTATTTCAGTATTATAATTCCTGGTGACATCACATTCATCCCAATACTACTCAAATAATATTTTAATATTTTTGAAAATGAAGTCAGTTATTCTTTTAGATAAACTTATACTCAAAATAAATTATTTCCAAATACACTGACTTAAAACTATACTACTATTCTAGTGAAGCAAACTTAAGTTGGAGAAAAATTGATATTAAAAACATTTTAATGAAAAATGTATAGCAAAATATAATGGCAGGTTCTTTGGGTGAATATTGCCGGGGGAAAAAATGATTAGGAAAAAGAAAACCTTTAAAATAGTTTTTAAGTAAAATCAAGAGGATAGGTACAAATATATAGGCCGGGTGCTATGCATGGCTCACGCCTGTAATCCTAGCACTTTGGAAGGCCCAGGTGGGAGGATTGCTTGAGGTCAGGAGTTCGAGACCAGCCTGGACAATAGTGAGACCCTGTCTCTATAAAAAAGGAAAAATTAGCTGGGCATGATGATGTGTGCCTGTTGTCCCAGCTAATTGGGAGTAGGCAGGGGGATGGCTTGGGCTGCAGTGAGCTATGATGATGCCACTGTCTTTCTCCTGGGCAACAGAGCAAGACTTTGTCTCAAAAAAGAAAAGGAAAGAAAAATATAGTTTTGTCCTCCATTACCTTTATATAGGGACTATTTGAGTTTGTAAACTTAAAAAAGACAAAAAAATTCTTAAGGGAGAATAATTATTTCAAATATATAACTTTTAGCTGAGAACTCGTAGAAATGTAGAACTTTTGTGAGAAAAGCGGATTCTTTTACGTTCTTTTGACTAATAGTGCTTAAACAGATATGCAGCCATGTGCAGGACTGTTTTCATTTAAGAATTTTAAATGTGCCAACCAGAGAAAAGTCATCGGTAACTGGCCACTAGGGGGCCTCCCTGTTGGTCCATTCTTATAAATAACAGGGACAGTAATTAATAATAAACTGCAAAGATGTACTCCAATACATATTTCTATCACACACATAGAAATAGCTGGTTAGGAAGTGTGACAAAAATTCCATCATCTGGTTATTCAGATTATATGAAACTATGGATTAATTTTTTTCTTCTTCCCAAAACAGAGCTTTTTTTTTTTTCTTTCAATCAACTGCTATTACTTTGGGGATTGTCTTTTAGCTCAAAAAATTGTTGTTTTATCTGCTATTTATGTAATCTTCTCTTGTTTTACTGATTTGCCTCAGAGATCAAAATAAGGAATTTAATTTAATCCAACCAGTGCATCAGTTCAGTTTGGAGGAAAAGCCTGCGTCTGTTTACTCAGATTAACCTAAGCAGATAAGCACCTTTGTCAGAGCCCACATTCATTTCCTTTGACATCTCTCTAAACCGAGTCGAGAGCCAGTGGTGCCATGGTGCAGTGTTCATTCGGCAATCCTTTGTTGAGCATTTATTATACACTGAGTGCCATGCTTGGTGCTGGGCTACAACTGGAAACCAGCTTGCTGTGGCAGCCCTCACAGAGACAGCGAGAAAACAGGTGACAGGCGGTAGAATCTGGAAGACAGAATCTTGAATGGTACGAGGGAGGAAGCCATGGGGGACTGGGAGTCCAGCAGGTGGGATACAGGTTTATAATCAGGAGACCTCGGGTCAGTTCCTGCCTCCTTTACTCACCAACTGAGCATGAACTTGGGGAGTCCATGGGCACTCTCTAACTTTGCTGCCTCACCAAGAATGTGAACAGTGCCGGCTCCGTCTCCTACCACAGTGTGTGTCTGCACCTCCTCCCTCATCAGATTTTGGGAGGATCAGATGAAGTGAGTTATCTGAGATTGCTTTATAAAAGGACATTCAAATGTTATTACGTGATTGCTCAAAACAACCATTTTTATCGAGTGAATTCTCAACCAGAAACCTCTGATGAACAGGAGGCCTTCTGGTCCCCACGCTCAAAAATATTTAGTGATTTATTAGTATGCAAATGTTCCAACACATTAAGTTAAAAATGTTTTCACAAAACAGTATTTTTATGTAATATGGATACAGATATGCATAAAAGGCTCAGCAAAGCTATAATCCAAAGTAGATGTTTACTGGTTAAATTATAAGTGTTTTCATTTTTTTTCCTTCTGTACTTTCTGAAATCTGCAGTGCCTATGAAATGTTTTATAATAAAATGTATTAATTAAACAACATCATAAAGAAAAGGGATATTAATAGGGTGGGTAGAAAAATTCCATTTCCAACCAAGATGAAATTTCTCCTTGTAGATAGTTAGATAGTTTTCAAATCCCCATTGGTACCAAACACAATTAGTATCAAATTTTTAAAGATTTAAATTTAATTTTCCTTTTATAATCTAAATATTTCTTCCACCTATCTATTCAGCCTAAAAAAGAAATTTATAAAAATAATGAACATTATTTTTCAGTGTAAATATACAGCTATTTATTGGCTTCCATGTTTAAACGTGTTCCTTTAAGATTTGTTTGTAAAATGGACAGCTCCTCTAAATAGCTCTGCTTCTGCATTTGCTGCCCAGGAAGGTGACTTCTGCTCATTCGTACCGCCTTCCAGAGTGTCAGCAACAGGGTGCATTTGAAAAGTGCCCCCAGCGTCAGCTTGGCCACACCGCTCTGATTTGGTTGTGAGAGGCATTTCCACGTTGCTTTCACAAAGCGAGCAACTTCGGCCTATCTACTTATTTTCTCTGAATTCTCTTGGTGACCCGAAATTTGTTAGAACTTTTTAAAAATTTGCTTATTTTTAAGAACACAAGTACTGAATTAATAAATTTTGGTTGTTAAAAATACAAAGGTCAAATAAAGATTCAGTGCCTCCTCCCCGTTTTAGTCCTCTTCCTAGAGGCCACCGCGGCTGTCAGTGCTCGTAAGGCGTTCCTGACGCTGCTGCTGCTACTCTGATGCATTTGCTTTGGGAAATATATGCCTGACGACACAAATAGTGCGGGGCTGCTTCCTCTTTTAAACAACATAATTGGGATCACCTTGTGAGTATTGTTCCCAGTTTTCTTTTCCTCAGGATCTCTTAGAGATTTGCGTCAGGGCACATAGATCTACATCATTTTAAAATATTCTTCTGTTTTAGAGACGTAATCCTTAGCCCTCTTGGGTATCTAAGGTTCATATGGGACTTAATTATTAAATGATCAAAACGCGACTTCAAATCAGTTCAGAATACGTTGACCTCGGCGTTGTGCCCGGCAGTGTGGCTCCTGAGAGGAATGTGGTACTATCCCTGCCCTTCACGGGGGATGTTGGATACCTCTTCATTGGTGGAAGAAGGTAATAAGACCAGGGACATTAACTCTTCGGTCATATCCTAAATTTCATATTTAAGAGATAAGCTATTCCACTTCAAGAACAAAATAATTTAAACTTGACGCTTATCAAAGATCTAGAAGCTGGAAGGAGCCCCAGGAAGTCATCTTTGTCTGTCTTTAGACACTTAACTGAGGATGGAAAATTGAGTCTCAGGGAAAATGGTCACCCAGTTGAAACTGGGTACATGCCCAGAAAGCATCTGACCTGTTCTCACAGAACCTTTTATTCTGTTGCTGCCATTTCTTTCCTCTGCGTGTGCTTGGTTTCTTGAGTTTTCTCCACTGCTTATGTAGTGGGGAAGAATCTTGGCAGGTGGATGGTAGGTTCGTGGAAATACTTGCTGAAGGCAGAAGATTTCTCACTGAGAGTCCAGGCGGGGCGGATGTGTGCATAGTTCTGAGACCGGGCTCAGCAGCGATGCAGCTAAAGACCGCCACAGTTTGTGGGGTTAGGAGGGGACCCCAACTCTTTCCTTATCTGCATCTTCCCCTCATGCAGGGGCTCACCTTTCTCAGAACACTGGGCTTGGCTTTCTAAGAATTGTCCAAAAGAATCAAACTGAAGGGGCGGGTCTGATGCCCCAAACTGGTTTGGTAGGAATAGTGCACACTGCACAGAGGGCTCTGGGTGGGGCAGAAAATGAAAAGCAGAACTAACCTCCCCCAGGGCAGCCTGTGCCAGGCAGGGGCCTTCCATCTCCAGTCACGGCTCTGACGTCCCCCGATCCCAACAGACTGACAGACACGGGCCTGGGCCACAGGAAGAGTCTGGGCAGAGTGTTTAAAAGTTCTCATCCTGTCTCCAACCAACACTGAGCTGTAACAGAACAAGCACTGAAATGTAAAGAGAAAGTGTTTTTTTCCTCTGATATAATGAAATAGACAGAACCAGCACAAATGTAAAGAAATAACATTTGCTAATGTGGTGTTTGATCCCAAACACCTGAGGTACACAAGCTTAAGACAGACATCTATTTTTTTATTAAGTTTATTTCCCATACAAAAAGATGAGTTAAAAAAAAAAAAACCAGAGACATCAGGAACTGATCATTGAAATCCCAGAAAAGATCTCCCATGGCTTGCTTTAAAATACAATATCCAACGGATGCCCTTATATTTTTATTTTTTTTGAAGTATGCCCTTTTTTGGTCGTTTTTAGGAAAAAAAGATTATATTTAGAATTCTTGAATCATAAAATATTAGGGCTTCATGTTCATGTAGCTGAACTCTCCCATGTAATGTCACGCGCATGTAAAAGGACATCTCAATAGTGCCAGTAGTTTTAAATATCTTGTTAAAATACATGTTAACTAATAAAAATACAGCAAAATTCATCTCTGACTGAGAAAATTGTCTGTTAATTCATTTTTTGTTTTGTTTTAATTAGGATTTTTCTACACGGAGGCAATATTTTTAAATCAGTGCAATACAATTTGGATGCAGAGTGAAATTTTCCTCCTACACCCAGAGACATAGGAAATACTAATAAAAACCATGCTTTGGAGCTCGCTGAGGCTGTCTTGTTTATTATGGCTTTGATTTCTGAGTTCAGGAGTTTTATAGATCTATTCCCTGCCCCCAGACTATTCATACATTATAGGTCTTACCAAAATCAAATTCTCTGATTTACTAGCAATAGTATTTTTTATTTTAATTTACAAGCAGATGGTATTTATCAATAATTTTATGCAAATAGAGTATCACTGAAATTTTATTCAATGGAAAAACAATTCTCTGAGCCAGAAAACTTTGACCAAAAATAATGTCAGATAAATTTATTGGAAAACATGGCTGTTCTTTCTGACATTGCTGTGGTTCGAATGTGTCCCCCAGCGTCTGTGTGTCGGAAACTTAGTCCCCACGCAACAGCATTGAGAGGTGGGGCCTGTTAGAGTTGATTATTAGGTCACGAGGGCTCTGCCCTCTGGATGGATTAGTGTCATTGTCACAGGAGTGGGTTTGTTGTGGCCGGAGTGGGCTCCTGATAAAAGGATGAGTTTGGCCCCCTTACTCTCTTGCTCTCGCTCACCTTTTCTTCGCCCTTCTGCCATGGCATGGCTTGCTGAGAAATCCCCACAAGATGAGGGTCCTCAATCTTGGACTTCCCACCCTCTAGAACCATGAGTCAAATAAATTTCTTATCTTCATAATTTACCCAGTTTCAAATATTCTGTTATAGTAGCAGAAAATTGATTAAGACAGACATCAACCAAAAGTGTCAAAGATATACAAAGATGCTGGTTTGATTTTTTAACATCTTGTTTTCTATGTAATGCACTCTGAATTTGTTATTTATAAAATATATTCTTGAAGAAATTTAGAGTTTAGTGAAGTAATTGAGAATTTAATCTGTATCGCTTTTCAGGGTGGAGAGGTACCAGTTAGATGAATGTAATCCCCAAAATTTGAAAAAGGGCCTTCTTTCATTTGGTCTCAGCTTGCCTTCCTCCAGTTCCTAGTTGTGTGATTCAGAGTTTGGGGAGCACACTCTCACTCATACCGGCCACTCACTTCATGAACTGCACATGCCCCTCAGATCCTTGGCATCCCACACTTGAGTTTCAGCCCTTTGGATATTTGGAGAATGCCTGAGGTGCCCTGTCCTGCAAAGGTGGGCTAAAGACCACATGTCCATAGCCCATGCCAAGCTGCCCTTACCAGAGAGGGGCTAGTGCATGACTTTGAGAGCAGGGTAGAAGAAAGAGCCTGGGAAATGCTTTGGAAAATGGCAAAGCACCACACAAAGATTTTAGTTTTATGTCTGTTTAGGGAAGGCCAAATATCCAACAGGATGTAATCTGACATTTAGATTTAATTCTGTTGATGATTTGCAGATTTAGGAGCATGCTTTCTAGAGTGTCCAGTGTCACTGGGAGTTAGCTCTACCCAGAAGTGGTAGTCACTTAGAAGATATGAATTGTGATAAGAGTGTACTGTATTTTCACAGTCTGGAGCTCGAGAAAATATAATGGCAAGGTTTGCTAGGCTGCCTCTCATCCACAGGAGAAAAGACAGACCAACCCGGATTCCCACCTTGTATTTACCACTGATGAACTGTGTGACTTTGGACAAGTGACCTAATCTTTCTGGTCCTCTATTTTCTCATCTACAAATGGTGCTAACATTAATAATAATAGCTATTTTCATGGAGGGTTTAATATGTGCTAGGCAAGGTTGTAAAAAGATGAATTAACCTAGTTGTCACAGCAATTTTTGAGTTTAAAAATCAGTATTACCGTCTTTGTCCAGTTGAGGAAACTGAGGTTTGTATAGGTTATGTAAGTGGACACAACTCATATAGTTAGAAAATACAGAGTCAAATTTCAGGTCAAAATGTCTAGATCCAGAGAATGTGCTCTGACCCACAACACCATGAAAGGCAGGCAGTGAACATTAGCTCAGGACAGGGACTGTGGGCAGGATTGGGTCCCCAGCAGGGCCCTACCACTCCGCGACTCTGCCAACTTTCCAAGCTATGAAGTCTCTCTGTGCCTCCTATTTCCGACGTGTAAACCAGGGATAACAATGGGATCTGCCTCATGGCATTACTGGGAAGATTACGTGACTTATTTCTTAAAAACTCAGAACAGTGCTTGGTAAGAACTAGGTAAGTATTTAAGAGCGCTGTTATTATTATATTAGAACTCATACTCTCCAATAATATGGATTGGAGCAAAACTCAATTACTATGTATACATTACTTACCTGTACATAGTAACTACCCAATAAATGATTCCTCCTGGGAGACTGTGTGCCAAGTGTGAGACATCATTTAGATGCTAGAGATAGGCAGATCGCAAGGCATGGGGCCACCTACCATGGAGTCTAATGGGAGAAAGAGGAACAATTTTAGTTCTCTCCCCTCCGGGGGATCAGAAAGTTGTGTTTAAGCAGCTGAAGAGACATGACTTCTCACCTACCTATAATAGTAGCTCATGCAATGGGATGAATGGATTGAGGAATATTCTCAGGCTTACCTTTTTCCAAGCCTGGTAGAGAGAATCCTATGGGTGCATCCTCCATCATTACCCCTCAGGCACCATCTGCAGGAGGACAGAATCTGACTCCTCCATAATAAAACACCTTAATAATCTCCATGATAAACACCAGTGGGAGGGCAAGGGGAGGGAGAAGAGATGTGCCATCTTCAGAACACAGCAGGAGCACATGCACGTGTGCATGGTTTATGTGTATGTTGTGTGCACATTGTGCATGTGTGTGTTTTCTGAGTGTGTGTTGTGTGTGCATGAGTGTGTGTTGTGCCAGGGGCTGGTGTAGTTCCAGTGTAGCTGCAGGGTCTAGTGAAGGTATAAGACCAGAAATGGGATCGAAGTAACTATTGCAAGGAGCAGCATCTTCTTTCTTGTCAAAATACAGGTGTAAAGGAACTCCATTCATTCCTTATTATTAGTTTTGACTCACTAATCGTGTTTGTGCAAGCCGAGCTCCTTGGAGACCAAACAACCATGTGGTTCTGTGGAGTGTGGGGCACCTACTATTCTCTAGCAGCTGTGCTGGCCCATTTATTTAAGAGGGGCTGTCAACTCCTGCCTGTCCTTGGCCATCCCCCTGTAGCAAATAAGATGTCAAGGTTGGTCCAGTCTTGGGGGCCCACCCACATGGTCGTTTGTGCATCAGTGGGTCCCCAGTTGTAGAGATACCCTGAGCCTTCCACACAGCATGCAGGTGTGCATCATTTTCCAATCTGGGAACAAAGCGGCCTAACATGTGGTAGGAACTATTGATATAATGTGGGACAAACTCCACAAACACTGATGTACGGCAGTTTCCAAACTCCCCTGGAATGGTGACAGTACTGATTCCTGGGGCCAACCTAAATCTACTGAAGCAGAAATTCCAGGGGAGAGATCCAGAAATCTGGATTTTTGATGAGCATCACAGGTGACTTTTATCAGTAAAGTCTGGGACACTGGCATGGATGTCTCCAGCTACTGCAGTATGGAAAGCCAGGTGTCTTTCAAGACTAGTGAGTGCACCAGCCACCTGTGGTAACTAAAATTGAAGACAAGACATGAGGGCCCCCTCCCCCACTCCCAGCTCAGCAGCAAAGATGGCTATCTCCGAGGCCGTTAGTTCAGGCAGAGCAAAGCTGCACTGCAGACACAGCCCCAGAACAGAAGCTTCTGGGCAGGCTGCCTTGCCCTGTCTCACCTGCCCTTCTCACATTCCTCTCTGAGCCACCCACCTGCTGCCTCTGGGCTCATCACCCTTTTGAACTCCTGAAGTCAACATCATAAATGAGATATCTCAGTGCTCCCATGTGAGCTCACCATTAGGTCTCCTGAGAGCAAGTTTCCCAACAGAATGCAACAGCATCCGGCAGTGGCTGGGGGATCAAAGTTAAATCTCCTACATTGTGCAAATGGGGACTCCCTGCCTGGAGCTCATGGCATCCCTTCAACTGACTGTCGGGTGTAGCTACTGTGCCATCCTTTGACTACCTCTAACAGTGTGACCTCGATTCAGAGTTTGCCTTACAGGTTTGTACTGAGAACCTGTGAATCTTCTTAGCATATTTTTAGTTGAAAAACACTGTGTGACTTTAGTAGTTTTCTGTCTGTGTAACAGTATTACCACAAACGTAGCAACTCAAAACAGCACAAATTTATCATCCCAGAATTCCTGTGGGTCAGGTGTCCAGGAACTACTTAGCTGGGTCCTCTGCTTAGGATCTCATAAGGCTGCAGTCAAGGCATTGGCTGGGGCTCTGGTTTCATCTGAGCCTTGACTGGGGAAGAATCTGTTTCCTGGCTCATTTGAGTTGTTGACAGAATTTAGTTTCCTGAAGCTGTAGGACTGAAAACTTTAGTTTTTGGATGGCTATTGGCCAGAAGCCACCCTCAGTTCCTTGGCATGGATGGTCTTCCAACTTGACCTCCTGCCTCCTCAAAGCACTCAAGGGAGGAGCAGACTCCAGCAAGATGGGTGCTGCAGTCTTACACTACATACTGCACACGTGTAACCACATACACCTTTGTCATAGTGTATTGATTAATAGCAAGTCACAAGTCCTGTCCACATTCAATGCCATGAACACTAGCAGGTGAGGGTGGTATGTGTTACCTTGTCTGTGAAAGTAGTGGTCACTAATTAGAGTGTTTGCTCAATCCCAAAACAACACATTTTCTCTAAGAACTGAGATAATCCCAGCAGCCGTGTGTGAGCTATGAGACCCTGCACCCTGACCAGAGTGTACTGAGGTCCTGGTGGGGACCCAGCCCAGAGCGAAGCAATCAGATTCTGCCTTCCAGGACTGTGACATCTGGAGTTACTGACGGCCAGTCGGTCTGGGCTATTTCCTTTTGAGGAAAAGGGGACAACTAGTTGTTTGGTGACCTCTTTCCAACAAGTACACATGGGACAGAGAAACTAAGTTGTAACACAAAGAAAAATGAAGTTGATCTGCAGGAAAAAATGAAGATTAGAGATGCAGAAAAAAATCTATCTGGGTTTCCCATAGCTATCCAGTTTCTGGGACTAGTTTCTCACATAACCAAGTGATTTTTAGTTTCAGAGCTCTTCCAATATCCTGTCAGTAAATCCCCCATCACGCTTAAGCTTGTTCAAGTTGGCTCCTGTTACTTGTCAAGGTAAGGAACTCTAAGTTGAGATGTCAAAGTGGGCCTTATTCGTTCTTCACTTACAACCTCTCCATTATTCATCCACCTGCCCACAAATTCATCCATCTAAAAAATAGTTCTCTGCTTCCTAAAATTGCCTAGTGCTGTCCTGGAGGCCGAGATACAACAGCAAACAAGACTCAGGGGTTCCTCCCTCACCAGCTGACGATCTATGGGAATGCCAGGCATGTAAGCAGAGCTCTGGGTGGAATGTGCCGAGGAGCACAGAGAAGGAGCCCGCACTGAGCTGGGGAGGAGGCCTTCTTGAATGCTTCCTGGCGGAAGTGACTAAGCTGAGATCCAAGACGTGAGTAGGAACTAACCAAATGAAGGGGATAGGAGAAAAGACTATGTCAGGCAGTGGGAACAGCATGTACAGAGGGGAAATGCCAAATTTGACCCCGCCATGAGCAGGAGTGTAACAAATCTGGAACTGAGAGAGCCGAGTGTTTGTGAAGAGACCTTTCAGGGAAGTGGTGAGAAAGCTAAAATTGTGCATATCTGTCCCCCAAACTATTACCTTCTTGAAGCTATGGACTGTAATTTTTTTTCTTATGAACACTTAGCTTGGAATTTAGGGATTTATTTATTAAAAATTATGTGCTGGGGCATTTAATTTACTTTTTATTTATATAGATTAAATTCACTCTTTTCAGTGTATAGACCTACAACTTCTGATGATGCATGCAGCTGTATAATCACCCCTGCTACCAAGATACAGCACAGTTTCACCACTGGAAACAGTTCCCTCATGCTGCTGTTTTGTAGTCAACCCTCTCACTGCTCCCTGCCCATGCTGGTATTTTATACATGTAGTATTTTATTTCATCTTTATATCTACCTATGTGATGTAGATAGTATTATCTCTAATTTACAGATGAGGAAACCAAGGCTTATTGGATGTTTCTTCCTTCTTTCCCTGGCTTAAGTCTGGAAACTGAGTGATTGCTGTATTTGTGAAGACAAGGGCCTGTTCTCTCAGATCACCAGGTAAGACACTCAGATTTGTCAGGTCGTGCACAGGAAAAGATCAAGTCAGTTCAGAAAATTGCACTTTGTTTCCCAAGACTTAGGCTCTGTGCTGAAAGGTTGTAAGAACAGAAAACTGGCATTATCTCTGGGTCAGATCTGCCCTTCCTGGCCTTTTGCTGTGGGGTTGAAGGCATGTGTTTCACGAAGCCAATAAAATGCACTTTGTTTGCAAGCAATGTTACTACAGCTGGCTTCCAGATCCTTCGATTATTATGTCTTTTTCGAGAAGTATCCATTAATTATTTTTAATCATCTCTTGATTTTACCAAGAAGGTCATTATTTCTACAGGCAGTTTCCTGGTAAATTTGGGGATGTTTTCATGTTGTTCTTTCCCTGCAGTGTGGTGTAACTTTCTTTGTCATCAATACATACGTCAAAGCAGCTAATCAGAGTATTTCCCCAGCCACAGCATATGGTTGGGTCACGCAAACCACCATCGTAAATTCTCTTTGACAATGCGCAAAATGATATCGTGACCTGGTCCCCATGGAATCCAGATTTATGAAGATCTGAATGTGAGAACTGAGTGTTAGGAGCATGGGTTTTAAAAAATGTGCCACATGAATACATCTGTCTATTTATATGGCTACTTGCATCCATGTGCGGCAAGTGAATGAAAAATATGTGCAGAGGTATTTGAAAAATTCTTGAGGTGCCTGCATATGCTTGTCTAGACCCTGCCTCAGAGTCATCACCTAATATATATTCACTGAGTGGGTGAGTGAAAGGTTGGATGGATGAAGTGGAACTTGGGTGAGTTATAAAGTCATCTCATTTTTCTAGAAAGTAGCTCACTACTTTAGGGTACATTCGATTACCTTTCTATCTTTCCTACTTCGGAATGCCTGCCTCATTTTGTTCAGGAAACCTCTCCATCCTCAGTCCCCAGGTAAATCTTAGTCTAAGCCAATGAGAACGTGACATTTTTCATGGAGTGTGTGATTGGCCTGGGAAGATGCATGTGACCTCTGTTGGCCCAATCAGATTGAAGGGGATGAGTTTAAGTTCATGGCATGGAGAGAGGTTTTCTATTTCTTCTTATGGGGATAGGCAAGGAAACATGTCACCCCATTTACTTCTGGGGGCTTTTACCTTCCATGCCCACAGATTTTGCCTGAGATTCCCCGCTTACCTTATGACCTTAAGAGGAACCAGGTTGGGTTTGACCCCGGTGCTCTGCAAAAGAGAGAGAGGAAAGAACCTCCTTCTTGACGACATAATTGAGTCCCTGGACATTCCTGGAGAATACAGATTCTGAGCCAGATTCCATTCCTGTAATCGGAGAGAGTAATTTCCTTCTGGTTTAAGTCACCTTCAGTTGGGATTTCTGTTGCTTTCTCCTGAAAACAAAAAGCTGAAGTGAAAGTTTGAAGTTAAACAGAGAAAAGAGAAGATAACAAAGAAAAAGAATAGGCTCAGCTATTTTGTGTTGTTTCAGTAAGTAATAGTAGCAACTTCTACATATGGAATATAAATGGAGATCACTTTTAGGTCCTGTCTCTCATTGCAAGTACTCACTCCCCTGGGAGGTGAGTACTGTTACGCTGGTTTTACTCACCTCCTTCAGGCAAGACTTGCCCATCTGGAAAACAAGTCTTCCTCCTGGTCTAGGAGAGGTGAAACTTTTTCTTTTCCTCATTGGTTTTTGTTTTTTTTTTTTCCAAAAATTTTACTGGGGGAAAACCACAAAACATTTACAGTACAATGTTTACAGTCACAATTTGTAGTGAGCTGATTTCCCAAAATATATTACCACTCAAGTTGACTTATCTTGCTACATTCAAAAACCTACTCTGTCAAAGTAGTCCAGAGAGTACATACATAGTG
>CAUYRT010078561.1:0-24594 GCA_963574885.1 Lepilemur ruficaudatus
TGCCTGTAGTCCCAGCTACTCGGGAGGCTGAGGCAGAAGGATCACTTGAGCCCAGGAGTTTGAGGTTGCTGTGAGCTAGGCTAACGCCACGGCACTCTAGCCCGGGCAACAAAGTGAGACTCTGTCTCAAAAAAAAAAAAATTGTAGAGGAGTATACCCTTTTTCTTGTCTGTGTTACCTGGAGAGCCTCTAGTTTGGCTTCTAAACTGGGCATCCTGTAAAAACTTTCATTTCCTTACCAAGGATAAGGGAAAAAGAGGATTGTGTTGACAAAGAACAGTCAGGCTTCAGATTCTGTGGTGATTCTCTCTCCCACCTTCCCACCTCCCGTCACAGTTTCTCTCATTATTCTTAAGTTTCTCATTTCCAGTCTGGGTGTCCAGCCAGTACTTTAGGAGAGTTTGGCAGATAGTTCAGCAAGCAGAATCTCTGCCGATTTGGCTCAGAAGTCCTTCACCACATGGAATCACTTATTCTGTTTCAATTCTTAGGCAAAGCTGCCATTGGCATGTACCCACATACCCTTGTGACTGATGGCATGGTATCTGGGGGATGGCTGTATTCCCCTGAATACAATTTATTTTGGTCTCTGCCCAGACCATTCCCTCCTCCGGCAATGCTTCACCACATCTTCTTCCTGACTGCTTCAAATCCCCCTTTTCCAGTCATGGTGGGTTTTTTTCAATTTATTTATTTATTTTTTCTTTATTTAAGCTGGGCTCTTGCTCTGTCTCCCAGGCTAGAGTGCAGTAGTGTGATCATTGCTCACTGTAACTTTGAACTCCCAGGCTCAAGCAATCCTCTCACCTCAACCTCCCAAGTAACTGGGACTACAGGTGTGTGCCACCATGCCTGGCTACTTAAAGTTTTTGTAGAGACAGGGTCTTGCTATGTTGCCCTGGCTGGTCTCAAATTCCTGGCTTCAAGTGATTCTCCCTCTTTGGCCTCCCAAAGTGTTACGATGCAGGCATGAGCCAGGCCTTGGTACCCAGCCAAGTCACAGTCTTTAGATTTACCTTAACTCATGTAGGATCTTAGCATTCATACAAAAAAAATTCTTCCATTATTTTACCTGTTTGTCCTTTATCTCCCCCTCTCACCCACCCACCCAACATACACACATAGGTCAATATGCTTCTTTTTAATCAGTTTATAGTGCATAGGATTTGGAATCAGAGGAACTGGCCCTGTCAAATAGTGTCTCTGTGATCCTAAAGAAATTGTGCTTAATCTCTCTAAGTCTCATCTGTTCCATTAATTCATTTAACAAATATTTATTGATCATCAGATGCAGTGGTGAACAAGGAAGATATTTAGTCCCTATCTTTTTTTTTGTTTGTTTTTTTGAGACAGAGTCTCACTCTGTTGCCCAGGCTAGAGTGCCGTGGCGTCAGCCTAGCTCACAGCAACCTCAAACTCCTGGGCTCAAGCGATCCTTCTGCCTCAGCCTCTCGAGTAGCTGGGACTACAGGCATGCGCCACCATGCCTGGCTAATTGCTTTTTCCTATACATTTTTAGTTGTCCAATTAATTTCTTTCTATTTTTAGTAGAGACGGGGGGTCTCGCTCTTGCTCAGGCTGGTTTCGAACTCCTGACCTTGCGCGATCCTCCCTCCTCGGCCTCCCAGAGTGCTAGGATTACAGGCGTGAGCCACCGCGCCGGGCCTTAATCCCTATCTTGATGGAGCTCACAGTCCACTTTACAGAGCATGTGTGAGGATTAATCGTACAAGGTGGTAGGATGGTACAATAGAAAAGAGGGTGGACTTTGAAGCCCAACAAACATTGTTTCTAAATCCTGGTTCTGCCACTTCTGGCCTGTTCCTTTATTTGTTTACTTTTTGTAGAATGGGTATTATAATACCTATCCTGATAGTTTTAGGTAGATTAAATGAGATAATCAATGTAAAGCATGCAGAATATAATAGTACTCAGATTAGTTGCTATTATTATGCATTTGGAAATGATTTGAAAACTGTGCAATGATAGCATTACCATTTCCTTTGCCTGTTTTTTCTACATAGCATATAGTCCCCTTCTCACGTTTGACATCAGGCAATCCCTAAGCTGGCATGATTGAGCAAGTTACTTTCCTTGCTCTGTAACTGCTACATTTCTTTCTTCAAGTGTGTTGTTTTGAAATTAATTGCTATCCTTCTATGTTATATGACTACATGATTGGAAATTTTGCCCAGCTACTCCACTAAGTTGAACAAATGAATCTTGTGTAGTATTTTCTGTTTAGTTGTTCCTTTCCCTCAGAATCACAGATAGCTTCTTTTCCTGTAAGTGACTGCAGTTAAATTGATTGGTCTAAATATTTCTAATTTTTAGAAATGTTTGATTAGTCCCTGTATTAGTTTCCTGTGACTGCTATAACAAATTATCACAAACTTGGTAGCTTAAAACAACAGAAATTTATTCTCTCACAGTTTTGGAGGCCATATAAGTCCAAAATCAGTATTACGGGGCCAAAATCAAGGTTTTGGCAGTGCTGTGCTCTCTCCAGAAGCTCTAGTGGAGAATCCACTCCTTGCCTCTTCCAGCTTCTGGGGGCTGCCAACATTCCTTGACTTATGACTGTATCATTCCAGTCTCTGCCTCTATGCCTTCTCCTGTGTTTTGTCAAGTCTGCCTCCTTCTCATAAGGACCCTGGTGATTGCCTTTAGGGCCCACCCAAACAGGATTATCTCCCTATCTCAAATTCTTTAAACACATCTGCAAAGTCTTTGCCACATAACGTAACATTCACAGGTTCCAAGGATTAAGACATGGACATCTTACCAGGGGCCATTATTCAGTCTACCAGAGTCCCTTCCCAAAGTCACTATTATTAATACTTCCCAGTCCCTCCCTTCCACAGAGACCGTGTACTGTGGACTATTCAGGAGTACCTTCTAAAGACTGAAATAGTACCAGATGAAATATTGTTAACCAGCTTCCCTATCTTTCGTAATAATGTGAATTAAGCTGGGCCAGCTATTCTCACCATCCTGTATGAACAGGGAGAGCCTTTTTACTCACCTCTCAATTTCATTATCTATTTAATATTTCTTTTTTTTTTTTTTTGAGACAGAGTCTCACTGTTGCCTGGGCTAGAGTGCCGTGGCATCAGCCTAGCTCACAGCAACCTCAAACTCCTGGGCTCAAACAATCCTGCCTCAGCCTCCCAAGTAGCTGGGACTACAGGCACGTGCCACCATGCCCGGCTAATTTTTTCTCTATATTTTTAGCTGGCCAATTAATTTCTTTCTATTTTTAGTAGAGATGGGGTCTCGCTCTTGCTCTGGCTGGTTTTGAACTCCTGACCTTGAGCGATCCTCCTGCCTCGGCCTCCCAGAGTGCTAGGATTACAGGCGTGAGCCACCGCGCCCGGCCTATTTATTATCTCTTTATCCCTGTTCCCTCACCATATATTGTATTTATTTCCCCCCCCATCTTCCCTGTATTTATTCTTATAATATAACATCTTTACTGTAGTTTCATCTGTTGTTTTAATGTTTTTATTCTGGTAGATAAATGATCTGTACCTCTCATTACACTTAGATAGTCATCTAATATTTTATCTCTTAAAGGCAAAAACCAAATCATTCTCTTTTTTGTTGTTGTTCAACATCAGGGTATAAGCACTTAAATATTTCTCACTATCTTGGTCTTACAGAAAGCACTTGTGGCTAAATATTTCTCACTATCTTGGTCTTACAGAAAGCACTTGTGGCTGTCACACATGTACATCTCATCATTCCTACCCTCATACTTCGCTGTTCTTTAGCCATCCTTATATAAAGCATTGTATCCATGGTTCCTCAATGACAATCTGACAAAAACTGTGGGCACCCCTCACATCCACATGCACAAATACTTATATGCATACACACATATAATTTTACTTAACAGTTTTAGGGGGCTTGTGAGCCCTGTGAAGCCCAACCATAGACTGGAACTTTAACCCTGGGTTAAGATTCCCAAATTGGAAAGAACATTGGCATCAGGATATCTAGATTCATGCCCTAACTATGCAACAGCTATGTGACTTTAAGCAAGTCATCTGCCCTACCTTAGCTTAAGTCGGACTAGATGATCTCTAAAGTTCCTTCCAGCTTTAAAAATGAATGAGTCTATGAACATTTTCAAATGCTGATTACAATTAATTGCTTTTTCTTGACCATTCTGCCCAATCTCTCATTTTATACTCACATTTCTGAAATAAGACTCCCCATTTCCTTTGGCTTTGAGTAATCATTAAAAATTTGTCCTCTATTCTGTGCCAAGAGGGATTTAACTGAATATAGACTGGACATATGCCTTTTAATAAGACCTTCCTAATTATGGTAGTCTCCTCCCTTTCCTCTTTATTCCAATATTCTTTCTGTTGTTTGCATGTCAGGAGAGCTGTCACCCAGTGCATTGTGCTAAACTGTCTCAAAGAGAGGACTGGGGCTGAAAAGATCTCAATGGAAAGAACAAAGATGGCTAAGCTTTCTGGGCAGCAGTGACCTTTGAAGAGCCCTTGCCAAAACCAAGGGTGGGAAAGAGAGTTTCCTTTTCATGCTGTCTTTTAATAGAATAATGAACATTCTAAAAAGTCAAAAATAAGGTATTAGAAAAGAGCTTATGCTGCTTTTCAGCTCTGGTTGGTGCATGGGTTGTTTCCATTTCTGTTGCCGAGCAGGTGAGATAACTTATTATTGAGTACTAGATTTTAAACACCTTATTAACAGGGACTGTGTGTTTTTCTTTGCATCCCTAATGCCTAGAATAGAGCCAAGTGCTCAAATTTTTGCTTCATGCGTGTATGGCAGCCATGAAAATGTGCTGTTCAGATCTCCTGCTATAGGGAGCATAACTAACAGCCTCAGCTGCTGCCCCTCTGGGTCCATCACCACATTTGCACCAAGGCCAGACTTCCTGTAGGCTGCTCCCAGCCAATGACTGAGCATACACAGGCACATCCTGGTGAGATGTGGGTTTCTTTTAGCATGAGGACTTCCCACTGGGTTGGCCAAGCCTTTCATGAAACTGCACAGCAGTCTGAGATCCTCATGTCCAAACCTCCTTCCCTCCCTCCCTCTCTTCCACAGGTGTCAGACCTTCACTGTGATCTGAGGGCTCTCCCTGCCTTCTCCTACTTCCTCCCCGATAAATCTCTTGCATGTCTGTCCCATCTTAGTGTCTTCTTGAAAGAACTGAACTAAGGTAATATGAAAGAATGAATGAGTCCTTGTTGTAGTTAAGAGTAGGAGACGCCATGCTGCAAGATATTGGAAAGCACATGTGATAACTTCTTATTATGAGGCTTTAGTTAAATGTGGGGACCCTAGAGTCAAAGTGATCGGTTCCAAAAGCAAACTGCTCTCATCCCTCCTCCTGTTTAAAATCCTTCAATTGCTCCCTATTGTTCTAGGATAAAGCCAATACTCTGACATGGCCTAAAAGGCCCTGTTTGGTCTGGTCCCTGCCTCCTCTGGCAACTTCATCTTGCATCACACTTCGCCTCATTCCTTCTTTTGGCCCCACAGTGGCCTTCTTTTAGTCCCTTTATTCACCATGTTCCCTGCTGTCAGAGAGCCTTTGTACATGCTGTTCCTTATGCTCAGAATACTATTCTCTCATCTCTTGCCTAGTGAATTTCTACTCATACCTGAGCATAGTTATCACCTCCTCAGGGTAGCTTTCTTTGACCTTTTAACTAGATCAGATATTCCTACAGCCTTTCCCACCATCTACTACTCCTTTGTAGCACATATCACAGTTATAGTTTTACATTTGTTTGAAGTTATTTGGTTAATATCTCTCCCCCCTTTACCCTGTAGGGTACATAAGGAAAAGGTAGGGAATGGGAAAAAGGGTTCTAGAATACAACGTCAGGTCTGGAGTTTGATTTTATCCTATTTAAACTAGTAAGTTAGCCAGTTACTGTTTCATGGATGCTGGCTGAAGTCAATAGACTTCTGGGTCAGAGACAAAGGACTTTATTACTCACAGCATAGCAAGTAGCATGAGCATCACATTTGTATCAGTCCTCTTTGCCTCCTCCCAAGCCTGATGTGGAGGGCTCAGGTAGATGCTTGCATAGGCCATGGGTTATATCACAAGAGAGGAACACTGAGCTTGGGGGACCTGCCATTTTATAACAAGCTGTAAGCAAGCTTGTTCTTTGTCCCAGTGGGACACATTACCTCATCCCTTAAGGTTTCTTGCTGCAAACACAGTCCTGAGAAATGGACTAAGTAAAGAGCAGTCAGGGCTTTGCAATCTTAACATACCCAGCAAGATGTGAAGGAGCATGAGAGACCCACAGAGAAGTGTCTCCCACCATACAGTTCCTCCAAAAATCATTTATACCAAGATAAAGCCTCAGAAGAGAAGTGTTCTCTCTCTCTTTCTTCTAACTCACATAGTATACATGTAGTAGTCCTGGATGGATAAGAAATCTGGCCGTGGATTTGCTCACTATTTGCTCATATTTCCTTGAGTGACAGAATTGCATAACAGAATATTGATTGTGGAACCAAGACTGCCTGAGTTTAAATTCTTACTCTTGAATTCTACTTGCTAGCTGTTATAACCTTGGGCAAATTATTTAACTTTTCTATATTTCATTTCCCTCATCTGTAAAATGGGGATAATAAAAGTACCTGCCTAATAAGGTTGTTGTGATTAAATGGGTAAAACACTTAAGGAAACTTACTGACGTACAGTAAGTGTTCAATAAATGTTAGCACTTATTGTGCTTGTCATCATCATGCTGGGCCAGCTGACCAACTGTGGAATAATCTACTTGTATTTCATCAGGCAGTGATAATGTTCTGCTGACCGTGGAAATTCTACTCCCAATATTTAAGTTATTCTAGGACTAAATCAAAATGTGAACTAAAGGTGAGGGAGGAAAGCAGGCATACTCTGTTATTCCTATGTAAATTAATTTAATCACAGTCTAGGTTTATTAATTTAAATGCTTTTAAATCGTGATAGGTAGGGAGCTAAGGGGCAGGCTCTTAATGTAGGTAGATTACAGGTACTGTAGTGAAGTATAGCACTATTTGGAGGTGTTCTCACTGCTGAACTTAACTACTTCTCTTTTTGTAGTGAATGTCGTGGAGGCACTTCAGGAATTCTGGCAGATGAAGCAGTCCCGTGGGGCTGACTTGAAGAATGGGGCTTTAGTGGTTTATGAGATGGTTCCCTCCAACAGTCCTCCCTATGTCTGCTATGTCACCTTGCCTGGGGGAAGTTGCTTTGGGAGTTTCCAGGTAAGAGTTTTGAGGTGGCAGTAGCAATGATAAATGCTTAGGTGCTAGTAAGGGCTTTCTCCACCACTCTGAAATCACATATTTGAGGACCTAAACCAATTCTGAGTAAATAATTCTGGCAAGCATTTGCGGCTCATTTGACCACAAAAGAACCTCAGTAGCATGCTTTTCTTTCAAAAACTCAAACCCATTTTGAATTTGAATATGCCCTTGCTCACTTTATCAGACTAACAGCACCCAACCCACATTCTGATCTGGCTTCCATTATTGCATTCCAACTTCCTGCCATCTCTTCTTGAGGCTATAGAACAATATTCTTTGCCCTTAGTGCCTTGTTTTTTTGTTTGTTTGTTTGTTTGTTTGTTTTTGGAGACAGAGTCTCACTCTGTTGCCCAGGCTAGAGTGCTGTGGCATCAGCCTAGCTCACAGCAACCTCAAACTCTTGGGCTCAAGCAATCCTTCTGCCTCAGCCCCCCAAGCAGCTGGGACTACAGGCATGTGCCACCATGCCTGGCTAATTTTTTCTCTATATTTTTAGTTGGCCAATTAATTTCTTTCTATTTTTAGTAGAGATGGGGTCTCCTTCTTGCTCAGGCTGGTTTTGAACTCCTGACCTTGAGCGATCCTCCCGCCTCAGCCTCCCAGAGTGCTAGGATTACAGGCATGAGCCACCGCACCTGGCCCTTAGTGCTTTTTCATAGACAATTACTAAAGAAAGCAAGGTTTGAATTCTCTAAGAGATCAAGGGGAGGGACTATGTATGGTGAAAACTGTGTTAATTTAAGACTTAGGAGATCCAAACTCTCATTCCCCTGACTGCCAGTGGGGCTAGTCAGGTAATTTTTCTGGGCCTGTTTCACCACCTATAACATGAAGGAGGATAGGTTAGATTATTTCTAAAGTCTTTTCTACTACTAACCTTCTACAGTTGTTAAGAAAGACCTATAGTGGCCGGGTGTGGTGGCTCACGCCTGTAATCCTAGCACTCTGGGAGACTGAGGTGGGAGGATCACTCAAAATCAGTAGTTCAAAACCAGCTTGAGCAAGAGCGAGACCCCATCTCTACTAAAAATAGAAAGAAATTAATTGGCCAACTAAAAAAATATATATAGAAAATATTAGATGGGCATGGTGACCCAAGTAGTCCCAGCTACTCGGGAGGCTGAGGCAGAAGGACTGCTTGAGCCCAGATGTTTGAGGTTGCTGTGAGCTTGGCTGACACCACAGCACTTTAGCCCAGGCAACAGAGTGAGACTTTGTCTCTAAATAAATAAATCCCTACCACCCAACTCAGTGCCCAGCACATAGTAGGCTATTAATATATCTGTTGCACGAATGCCATTGAAGTCCTAAGGAACCTTCATTTCAAATCAGGTGACTAAATTTCTTCCCTCAGATCTTCAGCCATTTCAGAGAAATAAATATATGCCCAGGATGACAAATGTTTATGCTTTCTTTTCTTAGAGAATAAGATCTTTCCTTCTTTCCACTTCGTCACATTGTTAAATAATGATTTAAAATTTTTATGATGATGCCCATAAGTGAAACATAGTAATTTGATTTGTTATTTTCTGAAAGAGTAGAATTATCTCTGTTGGCCTCTTTTAGTTTATAGCTTTATATCCACTTTGGCAGGTAAAATTTCTCCTGGTGGTTTTCTTCACAGATGACTTTTTCAGAAACAGCGCTATAGAGCAGAGAGGGCAGTAAGGCTAGTAATGGAGAAGTAGAGACAGTGAAATTGAAGAAGCAAGAAGACTTATGGCTAATGTACCAACCTCCATATGCTGCCTCAGATAGAACTGTCAGCTAAAGAAAATTAGGAATTAATGACAGTAATGATGGTTAAGTAGTGAACATAACCTGGTCTACTTTTAAAAACTACAACGTCACTTTCTTCCTTTCCCCTTAATCTTTTTTTTTTTTTTTTTAGCCAGTCAAATTTAGCGGTGGGGGGTCTTTCCCCTAATCTTAATCATAAATGACATAGGGCACAGAGGCCTTTGAGGGAGCCAGTAAAGATGAATTATAAAGGAATACTATGGTGGCTAGGGATCTGAAGTTGAATGATTTATAACTTCTGAAAATCAGACTTGTTCTATGATACCTTGTTCAGGGATAGCTCCTTTGGCTCACTACATTATTGGGGAAAATGCTTGCCTACAGCTAAAAGTGAAGTCCAGGAATCCCAGATGGGTGTTTCTGATAGAGACCAGAGGATTCCTCTGCAGAAGCAGCCTAAGACACAGCTTTGTTCTAATCTTGGATTATCTAGAGAAATCAAAAAAATCTTGCCTGTCCACAGAGTAAGAGAACAAGATACAGATTTCTATTAGTAATAATTGGCCAGAATCTAGCTTTTGAGTAATTAATTCTGTCGACAGTTTAAACAGGGGTATTTTTCATGTCCAGTGATTATATGCTGACATCAGCAGTCTTCCTCATTCTGCATTCAATTTGGTATGAGCTATAGCCGTCTCCAGTTCCTTAATGACTTCAGGATGTTGAATCAAAATTATGTTTCCAAACAGCCCAACCATTTTACAATAAAAACTTTGAGGAGTGTGTTGAACACAACTGATTTATCCAGAGTGTCCAAGTGTCCTCTGTCTCAAATGTTTCCCTCCCACTGTTCCTTTCTCTTTCTCAGATGCGCATATGCACATAATGTCACTCTTTCTCCCCTGCCTAGTTTTGCCCCACAAAAGCTGAGGCCCGGAGGAGTGCTGCAAAGATTGCGCTAATGAACTCTGTGTTTAATGAACATCCTTCCCGAAGAATCACTGATGAGTTCATTGAGAAGAGTGTCTCTGAGGCCCTGGCATCGTTCAATGTAAGTTGCATGGAGTTGTAAGGAAGGAGAGTGGAGGATGAGTGAACTGGCCAGTTGGGAAGTCTTATAAATTACTGGGAAACAGAGCGTGGATTCTTGTTTTCTTTCCTGTCTACCTCTCTGTTCTTTCTGTTTATTCTCTGTTGTGTCCTGTGTTCCATGTCTTAATCTCTAATGCTATATTTGTGTTCATGTGTTTTTTGTTGTCTTGTCTTCTTTCATTGTATCTCTTTGGTATCTAGAAACCTTTAATTCAAGATTTATGGAATTTTAGTACCCCAAAATGAAAAGTGAGCTTGAATTTTGCTTTACCAAATTTTGGTTTAAGACCTTAGTTCCTTACTGTTTTTTTTTTTTTTTTTTTTAAATAAGACTAGGGTTTTTTCATTTTGTTTTTCAAGATGGTATTGCTCTGCTGCCCAGGCTGGAGTGCAGCTGCCCAATCATACCTCACTGCAGCCTCAACTCCTGGCCTCAAGTGATCCTCCTGCCTCAGCCTCCCAAATCGATGGGATTACAGGCATGAGCCACTGTGCCCATAAGACTATTTTTATTGTTGCTTTTCTCCTGCCTTCATTACTTCATCTTATCAATAGAGAACTACTTCATAATACAGTGTCTTATCCTTTTCCCTTTTTAGAAATGAGGAAGATAATTTATTTGCTCTCTTTAACAACAACAACTGTTCTTTCAAATAATGATGATAATAATAACCATAGCTAATCCTTGTGCCAGGGACTACTCTAGGGGATTTATACATATTTTATCTCCTTTGAACACCATAACAATCCTATGAGGTGTGAGTACTATTATTACCCCTATTTTACAGATGAGGACACTAAAACACAGAAGTGAAGTTTTGCCTAACGTGACATAGCTAGTAAGTGGTAGTGCCAGCCAAGATTAGATAGAAACCCAAGCAGACATTTTTTTGTTTTTTTGAGACAGGGTCTCGTTCTGTCAACCAGACTAGAGTGCAGTGGTGTGATCATACTACTGCAGCTTCAAATTCCTGGGCTCCAGCAATCCTCCTGCCTTAGCCTCCCTAGTAGCTGGGACTACAGACACACACCACCACGCCTGGCTAATTTTTCTTATTTTTTTCTAGAGATAGGGTCTCGCCCAGGTTGGTCTCTGAACTCCTATCCTCAAGCAGATCCTCCCACCTTGGCTTCCCAAAGTGCTGGGATTATACACACAAGCTGCCATGCTGAGCCTTTAAGCACTTAGTTTAGAGTTACAGTTTAGAAATTAAAACTGCCTCTTCTTCCTCCCTGCAAATTCATTGATAGAGTGATAAAGTGACCAATTTTCTGTTTCTGTTCTCTTTGCATTTAATTAAGATGTAATTACATATACTAAATTGTTTCAGTTATCTGCTTTGTGGATTGAATTAAAATATCTCTAATTCCTTTCCAATTATATTCTAATGATTCTTTTACTTATCAAGTATTCTATGATAAATGTTTATTGAATAAATGGAGTTGGTTTAACCATGTTAGGTGTGGAAGTATGATATGAGGCAGAACTTTCCAACTGGTAAGTCATGTCACTCTGGTACAGTCCAAATACGTTGGAGGTATACCATCATATTGACTACCCTCAGCTCCCAGGGGACTGAGCAAGGCCTGGGACAGATAAACTCCTCTGCCCAAAATCATTCGGGCTGCCAGCATCCTCCTCCATATATCCTAGTTGGCTGTACAGATATGATCATTATTTTATATGTGCCATGTCATGGAAAACTTTGAGAGGCACTGAATAAGGTATCATATCGAATAGTTACAAGTAAAAATGAAATGGTTGCTTGCCTCAGAGCTCTAACACCTAATTTTGAAGATTATCTCTTTCTTTCCAGGTTTTCACTTCCAAATCCAAATTTTGTATTTTTTTCTCCTCCCTCCTCCTCTAAATCCAAATTTTGTGATCCTTGCTTCACCACAAAGATTAACTAACTATGTGTTAATCAATATGGGCTGCTCTTAAGTAGATCTGACCTCCAGTTGATTCTAGCACGGTAAAAACAAATAATAATAATTAACTAGCACTTATGGCTTTATTTACTAAGTGGTTGGCATTATTTTAGGTGTGATACATATACAGGAAAACCCTACAATAAACTGAATTTGGATGTAACCTGATTGTTTCCTGACTTCCACCTAGTCCCCTTTTTCAAAGAATGCCAAATGAAGTTCTAATCTTGGGAACTTGTGGGTATGTGGAACCAGCTAGAAAAAGCAGGCAACTTCTTAGGAAGCAGGAGGACAAAGTTGGATCCCTGTGTTCCCAGTAGTTTCCTGGTCCTAATTTCCTAGTTGACAAAAAGGTCACCAATAAACCAGGAGATGCCCTATTTTCGGAGTCCCCTTCAGCCTCAAGATCTGGAATTATCCCCAGTAGTTAAACCAGAGGGAAAAACCACCAGCAAATCTACACCAAACCATAGCCAGTATCAGAATGGATTTGGATTGTGTAACTGGATACCAGGACTGGCACAATAACGTACTTACATTTTATATGATTGGAGTTCCAGACCACATTTATCCCTTTTTAAATTTTTAATTTAGAAAATGTATTTAGGCCAGGCGCGGTGGCTCACGCCTGTAATCCTAGCACTCTGGGAGGCCAAGGCGGGAGGATCGCTCAAGGTCAGGAGTTCGAGACCAGCCTGAGCAAGAGCAAGACCCCGTCTCTACTATCAATAGAAATAAATTAATTGGCCAACTAAAAGTATATAGAAAAAATTAGCCAGGCATGGTGGCGCATGCCTATAGTCCCAGCTACTCAGGAGGCTGAGGCAGGAGGATCGCCTGAGCCCAGGAGTTTGAGGTTGCTGTGAGCTAGGCTGACGCCACGGCACTCTAGCCCCGGCAACAGAGTGAGACTCTGTCTCAAAAAAAAAAAAAAAAATAGACGCCACTGATATCAAATTTAGAGCGCTTCTGCTGCGCTGCAGAGCTTCCCGGCTGTGGGAACTTGTGCTTGGTGCTTCGGCTCCTACTCGCGCTTTCCCACTTGTGAGACACAGGTTACAAAGCTTCAGGGTTGTCGTGGAAATTGGAGGCTCCTCGGGAAAGCACCTAGGACAGAACCCGGAGCCCAGGCGAGGTGCACTGGGTGGTGATGACTTTGCCTCCTCCCCTGCCACTGTGCCAGCCCACCATTGAAGCTCGGTGGGACCGACGAGTGGCAGTAACCGAAATCTCTCACACATCCTAGGTTAGCAATAAAAATCATCTGGTCTCTGCCTTTAGTGGGAAAGAAGCCAATCTTCCCCAGGCCCCGGGGACACTCGGCACCAAGGGGAAGTGTGCACACAGCAGGGTGCAGGGAGCAGGAGGGTCCCCACGGCGCCCCCGCACCCACCCACGCCTGCGCTTACAGTGACATTCGCCTTGCTGAGCCCCACGGCCTCCTTCGGTGAGGACAGGAAGTGATAGTTGACCGGGCTCAAGGGTTTGAGGTCAGCTGAAAGGTAAAAGGAGAGCAGGCAGCTCTCTCGAGTGCAATTCCCACATCTCAGCAGTGTAGACACGGGCTCCTTGTAGAGGAGAGCAGCCTGCCCCGCCCCAATCACGAAGCGCCCAGTCGCACGAGAGCACAGGGGCTGCAGGGAGCTCCACGCGTGGACTCTCACCTGGGGAGAAATAAGACAGAATAAAAACAGACATTCGCGGGTTTTTTTTTTTTAGGGAATGATAGTAGCAATAACAGCTGACAGTCCGAATAGCAGGCGTGGCGAAGAGACTACGAAACCCGAGTTCTAACCCAGCCCCACGGAGCACTGGTTCTGTGATTACGTTACTCTGCTTCTCATCTCCGTGGCTTCATACGGAGAACGACAACAGTAACGGCATTAATTTCACAGGCTGTCGTGAGAATTAAAAAAAAAATAACCCATGGAAGGTGCAGCACCTTGTACAGTGCGATTATTCTACAAATGTGACCTATTTTCAGCATTATTAGGGTCCTCCAAACTGTAGCCACCAAAGACTTTGAGTTTCTACCCTTTCTTTTTACTTAAATTTGTTTCAAATACAAGTTTATTTTTCCACAACCCCATCGTGAATGCTTTCACTGACTTTGGCCTTAACGTGCCATTTTTCATCATTTCTTTTTGCAAACTTCAGACTACCTCCAGCCTCTCATAATTGCAAATAACTTTATTTTTAAGTGGTACCTTACAGTTTAGATAATTTTCTTGCATCTATTTTATTCACCGTGCATAGAAATCCTTTTAAAAAGGTAGACTGGTATCATTTTACAGAGGAAGAAATCAAATTGCCAAGATGTTAAGGGTTTTGCCTAAAGCCACATAATAACAGCAAGAGTTCTAACCTGACTGCATGGATTCTAGCTGCCAATTAATTTCTCTTTTAGTTCTCCCAAATGAAATATAACCAAACAACTGAAGAAATGGTCTAAAAGTCTCCCTCTGTTGCAGAGAGCAACCCGAGTAACCCACCGTGAGCGCCACCGTGCGGTCAGAGTGGAGGTCCGACACACCGTAGACGTGGAACACGCTTTGATCCTCGAAGCCCACGGGCAGCAGGGGAGCGAAGAAACGGCGAGCAAAGTAATGCAGCATTTTCCACTTCCCTCCGTACTCTGGAAACGAGTGAGAGCATGAGCGAGGCCGGGGGTGCGCACTCGCGGAGTCCAAGAGGCCCAGCGGGACCCGCGTGCGGCTGTCACACTCCCGGCAGTGAGGGCGCAAAGGACAGTCAACAGCGGAGCACACCCACGTGCCTTAGGGCTCTGAGCGTTCTGGACACCGCGTCCACCCACCAGGGTGGGGCAGGCATTAGCAACCCACTGTATCCAGGAGGAAACGGAGGCAGGTGATTCGAACACGCTGGAGGCAGTGTTTTCAGTCCAGATCTGACTCCTAGTTACCCTTTCTCAAATGCAACTCTGCTTTCAGGAGCTCAACACACCAGCGTTCCTTTTTACCGCACATGCGTGAAGAAGGAACTCAGTAGCAGCAGCGTCGGCGGTGAGCACCTGTTACAGATGTCCATTCGTAGGACTGACTTAGACCCCAAAGCTTCCTTTCCCATAGGCATAAAACCCTCCGAGCAAATCCAAACAGCCACCGTGCAAACACAGCTGGCAAGGTCAGACTGGAGGAAACCGTGGAAACCAATGACAATTAATGACAGTTCCACAAATGCAATTAGAAGTTGTCTAGAATCTGTAAAATGCTGTGTCCTATCGACAAGTCTAGTGTGCTAAACCCATTACCTTCAAAATCTTTCAACATCTCCTTTTCTCCACATTCCTCTATTTCAAAATGATCCTTCCCCACAAAGCACGGCATCACCGAATAACTTCCCAGAGAGAGAGACAGAGAAGCAGAGAGAGAAAAAGGAGACAGGAGCCAGAATGCATCGTGCAAGTTGTTGAGACAGAGGAATGGACATTTGAAGTTCAGATAAAACGAATTTCTTTAGAGTTTTGCAAAACATCAACTCTCAGCACTTCAATCCCAACTCTTTAGATGTGTGGGTCAGAGGTCAAGGCCACCAACAGAATATACTCAAGTGAACAGAAATGGAAACAAAAGGTCTCACTGATACATGCCTGCTACGGTTTGAATGTCTCCTCCAAAGCTCAGGTTGACACGTAATAGCCACTGTGACAGTATTGAGAGGTGGGGACCCATTCAGAGGCACTTATGGCATGAGGGCTCCACCCTCCTGTGAATGGGTTAATGTCCTTTTTGCAAGAGTAGGCTCATCGTGAGGAGAGTGGGTTGTTATAAAAGCAAGTTCTGCCCTGTCTTACTCTCTGACTCCCGCAAGCTCTCTTGTCCTTCCGCCTCCTTCCGCGGGAAAATGCAGTGTGGGTGCGGTTGCCAGAGCCAGCGCCATGCTCTTTGACTTCCCAGGTTCCAGAACCACTCGCCACATAAACTTCTGTTCACTGTAAATGAACCGGTCTGTGGTATTCTGTTATAGCAACGGAAGACAGACTAAGACACCAACCTAAGTGAGTAATCAATAATAAAGTTTGGATGCCAGCCTAATACTCTTCATAACAGGCTAAAAATATTACGTGCTTTCTGGCTTTACCATTAGCTGTGTAACTGTCCAAGTTTATGAACCAAGCAACATTCCCAGGTGGATTTTTATATTTGCAAACTTATAATCATAAACTTAGGCTAATTTTTAAAAACAAAATCCTGTCATGTGTCGCTTAACAACAGGGATACATTGTGAAAAATGCATTGCTAGGCAATTCTCTCACTGTGCAAACATCATAGAGCGTACTTACATAAACGGAGACAGTAGAGCCTACTACACACCTAGGCTATAGCCGACTGCTCCTAGGCTACAAACCTGTACAGCATGTCACCATGCTGGATACTGTAGGCAACCATAACATGTGGTGAGTGTTTATGTATCTAAACATATTTAAACATGGAAAATGTACAGTAAAAATAATGGCACTATGATTTTAGGAGACTGCTGTCATATATGCAATTCAGCATCGGCTGCAAAGTTACGTGGTGCATGAGTGTATATAAGAATTACAGATTCTAAGTAGCTGCTGATCTCTCTACTATCACCATTTCAGGTGCTAGGAGATGGCACATACCTCCCTCCCCTGCACACTCCATAAGCAGTGGATTTATTCAGCCCATTAAACAGAGTTAAATAGGGACGATGAGGCTGCCCAGAGCAGGAGCAGGCACAGCGTAACTTGTCACCGCTTCTCCCTGGCTCCTGTTCTCAGTAGTTACAAGGAGCTGGTAACCCTCCCCACGCCAGGGTCCTGCCAGAGTTGAGAAAATAGCCAAACTCTTGATCTGCCATCATACCCTTATAGCTGGCTTTGCCTACAGTGATATTATGACATAAACTGGCGTTTGTCCAGGGTTCCTGGCTCATGACTCCCATTGCACTTGTTACAGTCTTTTGTTATAATGCTGGGGCACTTAAGCAGGCCTCGGAAAATAGAGCCTGTCTCTCTGATCCTCTCCTGCCCTCCTCTCACCCGCCCAAGGCTGGATTCTAATCTGTCCCTGCCGACAGGCGCAGTGGCTCACGCCTGTAATCCTAGCACTCTGGGAGGCCGAGACGGGAGGATCACTCAAGGTCAGGAGTTCAAGCAAGAGAGAGACCCCGTCTCTACTAAAAAAATAGAAAGAAATTAATTGGCTAGCTAAAAATATATAGAAAAAATTAGCCGGGCATGGTGGCGTGTGCCTGTAGTCCCAGCTACTCAGGAGGCTGAGGCAGAAGGATTGCTTGAGCCCAGGAGTTTGAGGTTGCTGTGAGCTAGGCTGACGCCACGGCATTCTAGCTCAGGCAACAGAGTGAGACTCTGTCTCCAAAAAATAAATAAACATAATAATATTTATATAATATTATAAATATTATAATTTATAATTTTATATTTAAATATAATATTATAAATATAATGTTTATAAATAAATATTATAATATTTATTATAATATAATAAATATAATAAAAGAAATAATCTGTCCCTGTCTTCCTGGTGACGGTTGTAAGAGTCTCATTTCAGAAGAGGTCCTGCCCAATAACCCTGGAGGAACAAACGCCGCACAGAGAGGCCAAGAAGAATCTTAACAGATAGGCCTTGCCACGTTTCTCCACTCTGGCTATGAGCATTACGTCATACTCTTTTTGTCCAATCATGTTTCTACACAGTTGTCCCTCATGCCTATCCAATGAGGTCTCCGTAAAAGGCCCAAGAGACAAGGCTCAGAGAGCTTCTGGACGGCTTCACACAGGAGGCTGACAGGAGGGGGAGCAAGAAGTCACCCGCATGCCAGGGGGGTGGCACCCCAACTCCACTGTGCTCAGGACCCTTCCAGTCCTCGCCCTCTGTCTCTCTTCATCTGGCTTTTCATATGTATCTTTTTTTTTTTTTTTGAGACAGAGTCTCACTCTGTCGCCTGGGTTAGAGTGCGGTGGCGTCAGCCTAGCTCACAGCAACCTCAAACTCCTGGGCTCAAGCAATCCTTCTGCCTTAGCCTCCCGAGTAGCTGGGACTACAGGCACGCGCCACCATGCCTGGCTAATTTTTTCTATATATATTTTTAGTTGTCCAGCTAATTTCTTTCTAGTTTTTTAGTAGAGATGGGATCTCGCTCTTGCTCAGGCTGGTTTCGAACTCCTGACCTTGAGCGATCCTCCTGCCTCGGCCTCCCGGAGTGCTAGGATTACAGGCATGAGCCAAAGCATATGTATCTTTTAAAATACCTTTGTAATGGGCTTCTAACCCTAAATGTTTCTGAGTCCTGTGAACTGCTCCGGCAAACCAGTGGAACCCAAAGAGGGAGTTGTGGGAACCCCAACCTGAAGCGGCAGGTCAGAAGTTCCAGAGCCCCCCACTTAGAGCTGCTGTCGGGGAGAGGGGTGCCGTCCTGTGGGATCTGTCTCCCGGGAGACAGTGGGGACTTGAATTAGAGGACACCCAGCGGGTGCCCACCATGGAACTGCTTGCCTGACGGCAGCGAGAGACCCTAACACACTCGGCCACAGAAACCTTCTGTGTTGATTATTGTCGTGGAGTAAGAGGATCGAGAAAGCACTTTGAGTTTGAGCTGTTTTTCCACAGACCTACCCTTCTGCAAAACTCACTGGGATAATCTACTAAATACATGCCGTCATTTAAAGGAAGGTTGACAAAAATAGGGCTCCCCCATTTTCATGGACCAAACTCAGCTGCAGAAATCCACAACTTCATCCACAGAAGGAAAGCGGAGTCGGTGTCCAGGTGTCTCTGGACAGTGTCCCTCCAGCACCCCAGGCGGCTTTTCCCCACCGCCCACCGTGTTCTTATTCAATGCTCTGTTATCTGCTTGGTGCTGATCAAGAGTGTGGACTGAGAAACCCGAGCACAGTCCAGTGCCCCGTACGAGTCACCCATTTGGCACCAACGAAAGCACGTCTGGAACGCGCACCTCTGGGTTTGCATTCACAGCTGGTTTGAAAGCCTCACCTGGGGCCGGGCGCGGTGGCTCACGCCTGTAATCCTAGCACTCTGGGAGGCCGAGGCGGGAGGATCGCTCAAGGTCAGGAGTTCGAAACCAGCCTGAACAAGAGCGAGACCCTGTCTTTACTAAAAAGAGAAAGAAATTAATTGGACAACTAAAAATATGTAGAAAAAAATTAGCCGGGCATGGTGGCGCATGCCTGTAGTCCCAGCTACTTGGGTGGCTGAGGCAGGAGGATCGCTTGAGCCCAGGAGTTTGAGGTTGCTGTGAGCTAGACTGATGCCACGGCACTCTAGCCCGGGCAACAGAGTGAGACTCTATCTCAAAAAAATAAAAATAAAAAAAGCCTCACCCGACAAAATGGGCTTTTAATTTATGGCCTTGCCTCATTTTTGACTCAAAACTAGTGCTTATATTATTAACTGAAACTTTGCTTCAAATAAGCTGTAGTGAAGGCCAAACACTCATTATTATTCCTGAAAGACGTTTTAATGTGCCAGAATAGTTGGGACGATTCAAACGCAAGTCCCAGGCCAGTCACTTCGCCTGCAGCTGGTGGACCTGGTCCAGCCGGCAACCTTTCCTATCTGGGTTCCTGACTCGCCTACCTTCCCCCCAAAGCTAAACAGGGCATCGTAGAGATGACCTCGTGGACTCCGAGGGGAGTCAGAGAAAGGGGCACGTGCACACGGAGCCGGGCCAACCCTCTGCTCGGCTGAATTCCCCGACACAGAAGAAGGGATGCGTAAGTCCATAATCCTTCGGCCCTGGAAAGTCCTCTTAAATAAATTCAAAATTCTACGCAGTAATCGCAAGACACGTGACTGATACCTTTGTGTATGAATCTGTCCCCTTCTTAGCTGTTGTGACTTTGCACACAGCACTAGACTCACAATGAGGCTGCCTCTCGGGCACACGGAAAGAGCAGTCCAGTGGGGGTGGCTGCACGCAGTGTAGACAGGCTGTCGGACCCCTCAGTCCCTCTGCCCACAAGGATCGCTTCCTGTCCCTCACACGAAGGATACCGGAACACGTACCTAGAGAGGCCCAGGAAGGAGCCTGCCAGATGTCATTCAGCTGCCAGTAGAGTGCCCCCATGGTGTGCCCCTGCTCCTTCACGATCTCGCTGCGGCTGCGGAGGTAGAATTCAGTCTCTGTCTTGACACACTGCGCCTGCATCACCTGAGTTGGGGGAAACAGTCGCACACAGGGGTTATTGTCTGATGCAGGCAGTCTAGATCTGAGGAAATTATTGGCTTGAGTCTTTTTAAAAAGAAAAAACCAATCTGATAAATTAGGGAATTTGAGTAGCATTAGGAATGTCATTATTATACTAGATTTGTAACTTGCCCCTTAGCACGACGGAAACTGTCATCTCTAGCAGCAAGTTTGTCCCGGAGGCTTGGCGTTTGACTTATTACAACGATGAGTGACAAAGGAAACATGATGAAGAAAAACAAAGATTCTTATTCCAGAGCAAATGCTATATACAGTCAAACATTAGTGGTTTTCAATGATGGATTTTGCTAATACACTCATAGCTATTTAAAAAACTTTTATTAGAAAAAATTCTGTAGGAAAAATAACATTACGATTATGGATCTGATATTATCCAATCCCTAGCCCTTTTTTTCTAATCAAACAATTGTTTTTATATCATGATTTTTGATAATGTAAGATTCCTCATAAATGTAAATCCTTCATTATAGCAGAACAGATGGTAAACTGTAGCCACGAGACAGGAAAATTTAGTTCTTATTAAAGAGGCACTAAAGAACCTCATGCAGGTCCCTCAGTTACTGTCATCATCATTGAAAAATCAGCGTCTTTTATTGCTGCTCTTCCGACCTTGGACGTAACACATGCTCCTAGCTTGGAGCTGTACTTAGGAGGGTCTCACGCATGGGTCACCAAGGAGGCCCCGACGAGATGGCCAGACATGCAAGGATTCCAGTCGGAGAACAGGCTGGCCCCAGAGTAGGGCTCGGGTTGTCACAGAGGAAGAAAAGGAAGGGTGTATATACAGCCACTAGAAGACCAGGCCCAGATGCCTTCCTATAAAAGTGGAAAAGCTCAGGTAAAGGTAGAACCTTTAGATAACGAGGCTGATCAATGGGGAAGTCATAGATGAGGTTACAACATACACGAGTGAGAGCCATAAAATTCCAGAAGGGAAGCAAGAAGAGATCGTGGTCACTCAATAAATATTTAATAAGCACCTGCAGTGCGTGTTACGTGCTCAACAAAAAACCATGCCACCCTCCCTCACGGAGCTTGTGTAGGAGAAAAGCTGTCACCAAAGAACCACACAAATAAACGTCAACTTTAGACAGTCACAGTGCTAAGGAGAGGAGCGCAATGTTGAGAGCTCATACGGTAGGGAGTGGGCCTAGTTGAGGAGTGAGGATTGGCCTAAAAGGATAAGAAAGGGGAAAACAGAGAGGGCAGAACCTTCCAGCCAGAAAGGACGAGGCGCAGTGAGAGGAGACTGTTGGGCCGGCTGAGCACTGGAGGAAGGCCCAGGAGGCCAGGAGCGATGGAAGAGAAGCTGGTGAGAAACTCAGGGCTGGAACCTTGGAAGGCCACACAAGGCACGTTAAAGGTGTTGGTGTGGGCCGGGCGAGGTGGCTCACACCTGTAATCCCAGCACTCTGGGAGGCTGAGGCGGGAGGATCGCTCAAGGTCAGGAGTTGGAAACCAGCCTGAGCAAGAGTGAGACCCCGTCTCTACTAAAAATAGAAAGAAATTATCAGGACAACTAAAAATATATATAGAAAAAATTAGCCGGGCATGGTGGCGCATGCCTGTAGTCCCAGCTACTCGGGAGGCTGAGACAGGAGGATCGCCTGAGCCCAGGAGTCTGAGGTTGCTGTGAGCTGGGCTGACGCCATGGCACTCTAGCCAGGGCAACAGAGTGAGACTCTGTCTCAAAAAAGAAAATAAAAAATAAAAAATAAAATAAAGGTGTCGGTGTGCATCCTAAAGGCACCTGGAAGTCACAAAAAGCTTTTCAGCTAAAGGGTGATGTGACCAGATTTGCATTTCCAAGAGGTGACTGGGGTACTGAGTGGGGAATGGATGGAAGGAGGCCACAGTGGATTTAGGGAGGCCATTCGAAAGCTATCAAAGTCTTCCAGGCAAGAGATGACATTAGCTGTGAGCAGATAAAGAAACGCCATCTCGTTCTGGAACCCGACCACTAGCACCGGGGCAGCGACAGCTGGCAACACGCTCTACACAGAGCAAGACTCTCACAAAGCCAGAGGCAGGGCTGCCGGCTCAAAAGGACCACAGGACACAGCCAGAACATGTCAGTCTAAAAACGAAGTCAGAGGGAATGAAACAGGAAAACAGACCTAAGAACTTTTCTCCACGGCACTCAGGCTAATCCCAGCTGGACTCGGGGTCTCCAGCCAAGTTCCTTGTAAAAGCACCAGTCTGGTCTGAACTAAACTCAAGAAGAAAGAGATGTATCTACTTCTAAGCCCAGACGGGTAGGCACAGAGTAATTCAATCCCTTGAGGAAGAACGCATATTTTGTTGAGTTGTACCAAGTAACTGTTGTAGAGCAACTTCTAGAAAGTTCAGTGAAGATGAGGCAGCCAAGTAGAGCTCAGTAGAGACAGATCTGGGGTCTGCACTGATTTTCAATCTGTGCCCCCTAGAGAGTTTCACCTCGTATCAGCATGGGAAGTTACCTACTTACTTGTTTTAAAGATGTGATAATATCTGAACTCATTCAAATCACCCTGAGCCTCCAAATCAGGCCTCCATCAAGCAAGCCAAAGGCGGTCTCGGGGCATCAACTCAAGCCAGGAATGGCCCGTGCCAAAGCAGCACACACCCCAAAGCCCCGAGGAACTGGAAATCTCTGTTCTCATCCCAAGACTTCTTCCTGGACAGCCAGCCCTTGCCGTATGGACCGTGTGTAGACCGGTCGCTGGGGAAGAGGCAGAGGGAGTCCCACCGCGCCGATCAGGAAGAAGAGGGGAGTGAGGACTCTGGTCACCACACAGGGCAGCACCCTGACAGGCCCAGGACAGGCAGCAAACGGCGACCACCACGACACCCGCTCTGGCTGCCCGCCCACAGTTCCGGAGCTCCCAGGGCCCAAAGTCTCCCCAAGGCTGGGCCATTCTTGATACAAGAAAGAGGCTTGAGAACCTGCAACTTTCTGACATGGCCCCTCAGGAACTTGGTTCACGAGTGGTGGGGACGGAGGGGTCACCCAGGCAGTTTGGGACTGGAGGCACCTTGCCTGGATCTAGATTTATAAAGCAGGGTGAGTAGGAGAAAAGCAAAAACTGCCAATTCTGATGTGGGAACAAAGTATCAGTGTACACCACAGTAGGTCACTGTCAGGCAAAAACGAAAACTTCTAGGACAAAGTCACAACCTGTCAATAAAGTCACGCCTGTGCTTAGTTGGATCTAACCCGAGAGACAACTACATGTTTTACTTGGTAGAGGAACCTACAATTTTCTTTCTCTTCCTGGTAAATTTAATCTACTTTTCAGGGAAAAAAACAACGTGATGAGCACCAAATTATCTCCATCACCCTAAATTCTTTTCCAATCCTGTTAACATACATCATAATTCATATGCACTTGTTATTTTGCATTTATTATTTATTACATTCTAGGTTTTTTCTTTAAATACAAGAGCTAAGAACATTTTCTGTTCATATTAATTCTTTTCCCTCTGCGTTTTTTTCTTGTGTATTTGTTTGGTAATCATACGTGACAAAGCTTAAAGTCCTTGTTGCGTATTTCCGTATTATGTTCCAGTCAAGCAAGCAGTTGCCAGAAACTGGTAGCCCCCAGGCTCAACTTGGCCCCACACTGGTTTTAATTGGCCCACACAGTGGATGCTTTTTGTTTCTTGTTGGTGTGGTTGCTGTTTGTTGTCTTAAGTCAGGGCCAGTCTGCTTCATTTTGCCAGAATCCCCATTAATCATCCTCTTGTCTATGTAAATTACTTGCCTGGCCCCCACAAACATTTGAGACTTCAGTCTCTAAACCTTATACCAATTTTCAGAACCTGGAAGATATAAACATCTATTTCTGTCTTTCCATTCTAACGTGAATCTCCTCACTGTAACTTATCTCTTCTGGTTTAAGAGGTAAAAATGATTAATCCCTTAAAATTTTCAAACTTTAAAAAAATGTTTAAAAAGCAAAAAGACTCCTAACCCTCATTAGCAAAGAAAGAAAAAGGGCACTAGGTTAGCGCTGTGTAGTCGCCTTTCTTACCTGAAATTAGCATGGAGGAGCGTGACCAAGACTTTGGAGCGCTCAGGCCACCAGCGCAGCCCGGTACATCCCGCAGACAGATGGTGCCACACCCAGCACGTGGATCGGAGTCTATCCCAACCACTGGGTGCCAGTCAAGGCTAATGAATGACACCCTTGTTCATAAAACTGCAGAAGGCCATCGCCCACTATACTTTTTAAAGAGGTGTTATACTGGCCAGGCACGGTGGCACATGCCTGTAGTCCCAGCTACCTGGGAGGCTGAGGCAGGAGGATCGCTTGAGCC